>BQNB010044278.1:0-14200 GCA_026074375.1 Tanacetum coccineum | reverse complement strand
AATATAACGAATGTGAAATTTATCTTAAAACGTCTCTTTTAAGGTCGTTTTCCGTGACTTGTGTTTTGTGCCCTGAAGTAACACCCCAATGTTACCATTCCGCTGCGTTGTCCTGATTTTTGGGGGTGTTACACCGACATACCTACCATTTTCTGATGGAGTAACAGCATAGGCTCTACCAGCTTCTTGCCTTCGGTTCTGTTGTCGACGATTATTATAACGATTGGTGTTGCGGTAGTTGTTGTTGCTGCGGGAACTGTTGTTGAAAGTTCTTCTGTCGTCAAACTTTCTTTTGTTGTCGTTTGATACCTGCATTGGAACATGCTTAGTTACTTAATCCATTAGCCATTGGGCTATGTTAATGGCCTCCTCTAAAGTTTGAGGTTTAGAGGCAGTAACATTTCCTTCAATGCTTCGAGGTAGACCTCTGATAAAAGCTTCCAAGAGTTTATCGTTGTTTGGCACCATGTTTGGACATAGAACCGTTAATTCTTGAAATCTTCTAACATAAGGTTTAAGATCATTTCCCTTTACAATCAGATTGTAAAGTTCTTCTTCCATCTTTCTGATCTCAGTCTGGGGACAATACTTGTTTGTCAGAAGCCTTTTTAACTCAGTCCAGGTGATTTGATTGGCTTGCTCTATTCCCATAGGCTGGGCATATGCATTCCACCAGGACAAGGCATCACTAGTTAAAGTACCAGTAGCAAATGTTACTTTGTTTTCTTCGGCACATTTGCTATGAGAGAACACTGATTCGGTTCGTTCAAACCAGAGAATAAGGCCTACTGCTCCTTCTGTACCATTAAAGTAGAAAGGTTGACAGCTAATCTACTCTTTGTAGTTTCCCGTTTTCACTACAGGAGTTCTAGTAGGACCGATGTTCCTGTCAGGATTACTAGCACTTGCCATTGTCGCAGCTTGAGCTTCTAGAGCCGAGGTGACACTATACATCAGCAACTTAACTTTCTAATGGCATCTTGAGTCATAGTTGGTGCTTCCGTTGTTGATGCTCTTTTTGGAGGCATTCTATCAACAAAAGATAACACGTGATAAGAATGATAGGAGTAATGCTTAAAAAATTTAAAGAGAAATACTTAGTTTTAAACTTTAAGCATATTTAACAATAAAGATATTGAAGCTTTGGATATAGGTTATGGGATAATGATAAATATAATGATGCGTATGATAGATGAATGATGGATGAAGGAATGATTAATAAAATGAAGGGTGGATGGATGATTGCGATGCAATAAATCAAGAGATAAAACAACAAGGTATAAACGGATTGCCTTTATATTATAACGATTCTTCTGCTTTTTACTGTACATAGTCAAGATTTGACAAGTGTCTTTATTTATACCACACATCCCGTTGCTAGGTTAAAAGCTAAAGACTGGAATTTAAACTATAAAACTAGAAACCTAGATGATCACTGAATTCGGTACTGGAGTTCGATGATAGAAGTTCATGTTTTCTATATCTTCTTGGTGACAGATTTCCATATTATTGATGACTTTGCCAATTCTGCGATTCTGAACGAGCTAAGGAATCTTATGGTGGATCCTATTTGCTTCTTCCGAAGTTTAGTGTCAGAAGCATGAGCTTGTTTGAGTTTCTGCATGCTGAAGCGGTGGCTCAAAAATGCCACTTGGATGATTTATTGTACCATTTACCAATAACCTTCTATGCCATTTTCAATTTGTTCAAAACGTTCAGTAGGCATTTCTTATCTAGTATAACCTGATCCCTGAATTGCTCTTTACGTGATGTTTGTTAGCTGATTTCCAGGAAGATTCATACCAATCTCCAAGAGCTTGAGTTTGGATAGGGTATATGGAGACAACTACATTAGGTGTAAAAGGAGTCTTCTGGGAGGAAAAATTTTCTTGATTTTTAGGTGGTATGATAAGTGGTGATGATTGGTGACTTTTCAGTATAAAAGCTGTAATGTGATATTCATGTAAGGATCATCGGGAAATAACGAAAGGGTCCTTGTTGAAGTTAGTGGACAATTCCAAATTAATTGGAAGCACTGGATAAGTTTTCCCTGGAAGTCGACATAATCCGGGAAGCCGAAGGGAACATAAGTTTGGGAAATTAAAGAAAAGACATCCACGTAAATTAAAATAGGCTGAATCGGGGGAAGACATCGTTTCAGTTAAAATCCCCACATTAATAACATAAGAATTTTATTTAGTAAAAAATAATAGTTATGTAACGCTTACATACCATTCCTGGAAATAAGCGGCACGAAAGGACTTTCTTAGATGGAAAAAGAAAAGTAGTTATAGTTAAAGGTTTTAAATATCTTGTGTTCTCTAAACTTAAGCTCTAGATACTAAAATCTGTAACCCCCCCATTTTTTTACATATTAGCATCGGAAGCTAATCTGGGGTATTACCTTCAGGTACACAATCATAATAAAGAAACGAATCAATAGAGTTCGTTTTTGAAAAATAAGTTATCATTTCCTTATTTTCTTCAAGAGTTTACAAACGAGAGGTTTTCCAAATCAAAAATAACAACATTTAAATGATAACTTAAACGGTTTTTCATCTTTCATGTCCCACACATATCCGTGCCATTAGTTACCAGAGATAAAACATGCTAACAAGTCAACACAAAGGTTTGAGTGAAATCCATTTGTTTAAGGATAATATAATTTGAAATGCAAATGCGATATTTGGGTTACATTGATAACACCCAGTATTGAAAACATAATTTTAGTATGCCAATAGCTCATGAACCGATGCCTTAAAAATAGGTTTTATAATGATATATATTGCGCCCCTGCAGGCACGTTGCCAATATACCCACGTGATTCTAATGATGTCAATTGTTACAACGTAACTGGGTACACCAACGGGGAGTCCTCCAAATAGATCTAGTCATATCATTCGCAGATTCTACGGAGAGTAATTTAACGTTCATGATTATTGGGGACTAATAAAGGCAAAGCAGTTACTTAGTGCAATCGTAAATTGAAATAGCATGTGAAAATAATTGCATTCTATGTTTAATAAGCATGTAATCTCCCTCGCGGTTTATAAAAAGATGAATGTCGAGGCTATTACTCACCTGAATTTTATAGGGAAATTGATAGCTAATGTATAGGGAATGAAAGTAATGGCTTCAACACGGCAATCACAGACAACCTGGGTTAATATATGGCAAGTCTTAGTTTGATTGAATATATAAGTTTTTTGGATATCGAGGGTGGTTTTGATATAAAAATTAACCAAACACCAGTTGGGAGCCATCATAGTTAAGAAGTCATTTAGAAACGTTAGTGGAGCTAAGGAACTTAAAATCGTAACCCAACAACTCAACAGAACGTAGTACCAAGATGAACTTCTTAATATGAAGCTCTCTAGGATTGTGGTAATGATTATTAGGGTCCAGATAGCATGATTTTTGAAAGCACATTGATAGAATGATATAAGGATTAGAACATAAGCATTTTTAAGCATTTTATTCAATAACTTGGAAATGTTTAAGTCACGAGGAAGCTTAATTTAAAGTTAAGTCATAATGGTTTTTTGAATATGGATTTATACACTTTTTTTCAAATATTAACATTTTAGACCCTGGGTTTGGAAAATGTGCCAAAGAGGACCTTGGATTACATTTTTTACGACTTGGTCCATCAACTTTTTATATTGATATACAATAAAAACCTTATACTTTAAAAAGTGAAATAATAGAACCCCAATAAGTTATAACATTGATAAAAATGTGACAACTATTAGTCCTTTTTACGTTTTATAATTTACAGAAATTTACGATATATACCACCTTGCATGATTATAATACACAACCATGTCCAAATTGCAATTCAAGCTTAATTTACATTTCCAATAGTCCATTTATAAGTATAAAAAACTAAAATAAGAAGGTTTTAAAACAAACATAAGTTTAATTTAACGATTTGTTAAGTTAAAAGGTAAAATGGGTCAAATTTAGGGTTTTAAAATGAAAACGCGCGGGTTTTAAGGTCAAATTCTCTTATGTTATTTTAACATTATATTAGCTTATTAGGATTGATTATAACAAAAGTTTACAAGTTTAAAACCAAGTTTAAGTAAGAAACATGGAAATAATGGGGTTTCGGGTGTACGGTTTTGGATCCAAAAAAAGGCATAACACTTAGGTTTTTGAGTTTCAAAAGCTTTATATTATGATTTTAGCAAGAAAATATGAACATTATGATGTTACATGACAAATATAAGCTTATAGAACCTGTTTGAGCATTATAGCTTAGAAACGTGGTCCAGAATCGGGACTCGGCTCGGACGGTAAGAAGTAACGACTCGTCGGCTTTTCGTTTCCTTGCATTCTTTTAGCTTCCTTACTATACCATGAGACTTCTTAAGATCTATTAGAATTCATATTGAGCAAGGAGTTGCTACTATGAAGGGTTATAGAGGAGGAAGTGGGGGATGAAGAAGAATGAACACACTATGCCCCTATTTATACCCATTTGAAGTAGCAAGGAGTAAGCAGGGTTAAGATCTGGTCTTATGACACGATAAGGTCCTAATATGGATGTGTAGAAGCTAGGAAAACATGGTAGAGTCGTATTGAAGTAGCTTTGATGAGGTGTTTGGGGTTGGGGTATGCCGCGGCTGAAGTAGGCAAGAACAAGGCCATGTGCTTTTCAAATTTGACCAAGGATAAGTCAAAGTTGCTTAGTAAGCTGCTACTATGATTCTAGAAGAGGTTCACATTGGTTATTTGGACTTGGTAGCAATTTAGAGGGGTCAAAATGGTCATAGAAGTAAACAGGGTCTATTTTAGGTTCGACGGGTTCTTCAAATGTTTTAACAAGGTACATTGTGTTATAAATGATTAAGGAATGATGAAATAGGTTGTTAAGGTCTGGGATTAAAGTAATTAGCAAAGATTAGCAATTCGTTTTGTTGAGAATCTTTTAAGCTCATCTAGGATCAGTTTTATAGATAATATTGAATCACACAGCAGAATAATAAGAAAGTAATATTATCAAACAAGGTTTTATTATTGAACATTCCACCTTTACCCCAAACACTATAATTTAGGATTACTAACTAATAAACTAACTATTTTGTGGGACATGTAAACCCACTCAAACAACACGTTTTCTATCTATGATGCACACACACACCCCTTTGCTAGATGACTCTCATTGGAGAGCTCTATGTTTCTAGATGTACTAAACCTATGTCTATGATCTCTTTATATAGGGAGAGATCAAGACTTACAAAGAAAGCTAATTCCAGTCAACAATTATATTAAATACCCAGTCAATGTATTTAATATGGTTGACTAAATAATTAGGAAACTAAATTCCCATAATCTTCAAGTTGAAATTAATCTTCAATCACATTAATCGGCTTTTGACTGGCCTTAAAAATGAGAAGATAGCAAACTATTGACCTTCAAGTCTTCTAGAATCCCATAATGCTGAATTAGTCCTTCTTGTTTCATTCTTTTATTCTTTTGTCTCATCAAATATGTAAATCCCAACAATCTTCCCCTATTTGATGATGACAAAACAAACAAATTCTTGCATGAACTTCCCCTAAAGTTGAAAGATCATATCTCCCGAATGAAACAATCTTCCTATGTAAACTAAACGCTTCCCTTAACTTAATATCTTCCCTTAAGTTATCAATCTCCATTCCATGCCACCCACAATCTATATGTAAATTTGCTAATCATATAATCATCTTCCCCTTTTTGTCTTCATCCAATAGGGAACATATAAGCAACTTTGATCTTTACAACTTCAAATCATATATCAAAACTTTTAATCCAAGCTTTCCACTGACTCAAATTACCCCCCATGAAGTTCAACACAAATAATGAACTCAAGCAGTAGAAATTTAAACTAGCAGTATTAATATGACTAGCAGAGTAATGACCTTACCCCTGAAATCTGTGCATGAACACGCCAATTCTGTAGGCTTTTTTGTAGTGATTCCTGAAGAAGAACACTGAGTATAACCAATTTGTTGAAGAAGTAGAATCTCCCAAGCTTGTGTCTTATGTCTTGCACTATCCACGTGACATCGAAACTTATACTGAACCAAGAAGTATAAGTAGACCGCAACCTCTTGAAAGAATCCTCAACTAGATGAGACACTGAGCACTACAACGTAACTCCTTTAAGTGATAGCCAATGTGCGCATAGAGCATCATAAGAAAAATCACACATTGCTAGATTCTTCAAGTCTTCGTCAACACCATATAAAACGAACAAGTTATCTTTAAAGTGTAACACCCACTTTAAGATATGATAAGAACGCGCACCTGTGAAACTCAACTACAACATCAAATAAGTGATAATCAATCGTCTTCGTAATCACATCTTCAATAAATCCAAAAACAGCCTTTTTCAATTTAATTGAATCTTTGTCCCATCCGAGAACCAAGCTGTGTGTTATTCGTTATCGCATAAAGCTAGCAGTACAAACTCATTTAATACTAGCAGTACAAACACACGAACCAAACAATAGTATCTGCTTTTAAACCTAGCAGTACTAATACATGAAGCAGTAGCATTTAATAAAATCAGGCAGTAGCAATGAAGTATTGGCAGCATAAACACGTACTAACATCATCAATCTTGAACTTGTATGGACGAATAAGCACCATGAACAATACGTCCTCCATAGAATCGACTCCATAAACCTTGTATATCCTAGATATCATGAGCCACCAGGCTCTGATACCAATTGATAAGAATCATTTAAGCTCAAGATGGGTTAGATCTTTATATATCTAGGATGAACAATAACAATGATTGAATATGCATAGTGGAATTATAAGAACACAATCAATGTTATCACAAGGTTTTCTTTATTGAATGATTTCCCTATTACCCTAACTATAATCTGGGGCTACTAACTACTAACTAATAACTAAACGTGTACACACACATGTTTACTATTCGACTCTCATCAGTCGACTATGCTATGGATGGATGTCTTTTTCTAAAACCAACCAAACCGTGCTAGTCTCTCAGGCTGAAAACCCTTCTTTTCCTGTTAGAATTAAGATTAGGACTGACATAGGTTTAGAATAGAATAGGAATTATACTAGATTTAGATACCAAGATATTAATTAAATTGACAGATTTAACCTCGCTTCAAGTGTTCGACACCCTACTTACCACGAAACTACTACCGATCAGGTACACTGCCCATTAAAGTGTTGTTTTTGGTTTAGTCAGCAAAATATAAATTTAAAACTTGAATCATAAAAATATACACCACACAACGACACATTAAGTTTTTGGCGCCGTTGCCGGGGAGTGAAAATTAATCTCGATTTTTATTTGATATTTTGGTTTTCTAAACATTATATTAGATCTAACCCTTAGGAGTATTGTAAATTAGATTAGTGTATATTCTTGTATATTATGTAAATTTTGTATATTTGGCTTTAATTGTTTGCTTGTATATATGTGTGTTTAATTGTTTGCGTATTTAATTGTTTTTCTCAATACATTGTTCTGGTCGATAGCTGAATACGCGATGTGCTGTCGTTGTATGGTGTATTTAAGATGATTTAAGTTTTTAATTTATATTTTGCCGACTAAAACCCAAAATCAAAACTTTAAGGGCAAGTTTGTGTGCAGTAAGTATAGTTATGTGTACCCGATCGGTAGTAGTTTTGTGGTAAATAGGATGTCGAACACTTGAAGCGAGGTTAAATCTATCAATTTAATTAATATCTTGGTTATATAATATATGTTAATTCTATTGTATTCTAAACCTATGTTAAACATATGTCAGTATAAATCCTAATTCTAACGGGAAAATGGGGGTTTTCAGCCTGAGAGACTGGCACGGTTTGGTTAGGTGTCTTAATCAATTCAAGGCACTTTAAAACACCACGCCCAAGCTTAATTAACCATAAATGAAAGATGCGGATCGGGAAACTTATATAAGAAAACTGTATTAACCATTATTAATCCGATTAGAACATTTGTTTGTTTATCTAGTGCAATGATTTTTTCTCTCGAGGTGGCATATCATTCGTAAAACTTAGGCGTTACATCATCCTAAAACCTAGACACAATAATTCTGTCACAATTAAAGCATCCGCATAAAGCATCCTTATTTGCTTATTATAATCTATCTTACGTATTAAAGCAATGGTGATCTTGTTAAACCCTAGCTCATAGAGACTTTACCCACTTATCGCTTAATGGCAATTTATTCACTAGTAGTCCACTTGTCCAACTATCCAATGGAATCAGAACGTTACTTGTTGAATTAACTAGGTCACCTGCTAGTCAACATGATCAATAAACCATTGGCAATATCCAATTAACTAGTTAAGCCTGAAGCGTATCCTAGACACAGACTTAGAAGGATAATATTTGTGTAACTATGATTCTAGATGTATAGATTACTATATGGAGAACTATCTTGGACTCTAGATCTACTTGGTCTGTGTCACTAGATCCAGTTGAATGATAGGTCGCATACAAAAGCGCATAAACAAGTATAAATTGATAAACATAAACAAGCACACAACGATAAATCAAGGAATCAAGATAAACAAATACCAAACATTCATATCTTCATAATAATGGCTAATACCCGAAGGTATTAGCCTTCAAACGTCATAATAAATACAAGAGCAATTATTTAGCCAAGGTAAACTAACCGAGTTAACGAATGATACCAAAAACTGAACGATTACTAAAGTATACAGAATTACACGTTGTCTCCTATGGAATTGATAGCGTTGCTCGAACTATTCTGCTCTTTTTCTCTTTTGAAAATTGACTTTTATGGTTTAGGTATCAAGAATATGATTTAGCACACTTAAAACTTGTTTTTGAGTTTTCTATTTATAAGGGTTGGAAGTCGGTTAGATAAGGCATATCCAAGTGTTGGATATGGCGTATTGGGGATTTTTTGGAGTAGGGACCACGCTTGATATCTTCCAGAATATTATATTGATTCCATATCTTGAATACGGCGTATTGATTCTCTCTGGATACGGCGTATTGATCTTATTCCTCTGTGGTCTTTGGTCAGTGCAGGCACGGATACGCCGTATCTTCCTTGATGGATACGACGTATTGGTCTTCAGAACAGTAATCTTCAAAATATCTTCATTTAAGCTCCAGAATGCGCGCCTTTTGCTAACTTTCACCAATTACTTCATAATTACTGCAATTCTCAAATATAAACGATTAAGTAACAATTCTTTGCAATAACTATACAAAATGGGTTAATAACATGGGATAAATGATGCTATAAAATAGACGTTATTTGATGTCATCAATACGGCGTATCCACTTCCATCGGATACAGCGTATCCAACTTTTGTACCATACAACGTATTTGTTCAAAAGATTAATACGGCGTATTCACTTCCATTGGATACGGCGTATCGATCATCTGGAACAGAATCAGAATCTAAGTTGTCTATATTTGATTTTTGTGCTAATTTTTTTTCTATCTTTCTTCGGAGCAAAACCTACTAATTATTTATCCCTTGTTACAGGTAGTGCATGACAAGGAGTTCAACAAACGAACTATTAACACCTTACAAAGAACCTGAACGAGAATTTCGATCGTCTAGGAGACACTTCAAGACACTAAGTCTTGACGAATTGAGATCGCCTGATTTCAATTTATTTTCTGACCAAGAATACTCGGAGGAAGAAGAAGCGGAAGAAATGGCGGAAACCATGGAGCAATACATGAGCAAGACCCGAACGGACTATGGATCAGGAGTTGCTAGGCCTAAGATTGAGGAAAAAGATAGTTTTGAACTGAAAGGCCAATTTCTTAAGGAGCTTCGAGAAAACACATTTAGCAGTTCGGATAATAAGGATGCGAATGACCACATTGAGAAACGAGTCTTCCCTGTGGATCAACTAATGCTCCGAATCTTCCCTATATCCTTAACTGGAGCCGCAAGTCATTGGCTAAGAAACAAACCAACCGGTTCGATCAAAACTTAGGAAGATCTTAAAACTAAGTTTTTGAACAAATATTGCCCACCTGGTCGAACTGCAAAGAAAATGGAGGAAATCAACAACTTTCAGCAAGAACCAGATGAAACCCTTTATCAAGCATGGGAGCGCTTTAAAGAACTCTTGATGAAGTGTCCTCAACACTATTTGACTGAGATGCAGGAGGTAATTTTGTTCTACAATGGGTTAGATGTTCCAACACGATAGATTCTTGACTCAAGAGGTGTCATTCCAACTAAGACAGCTGCTGATGCTAAAAAGGCCATCCAAGAAATGGCAGAATACTCTCAAAAATGGCACAATGGAACATCTAGAGGAAGAAGTACTGAGACTTCTGACGGACTGGCTGCTATACAAGCACAACTGAACAATCTAGGAAGAGAGATCAAGAAGGTGAATGAAAAAGTTTATGCTGCTCAAGTCGGATGTAAACAATGCAAAGGACCCCATTACACCAAAGATTGCCAACTAAAAGAAGAAGAGAAAACCCTAAAAGAAGCTTACTACACGCAATTTGGTGGACCTTTTCAAGGTGGGGGATATAGAGCAACAACTCCAGGATTTTATCAAAGGAACAACGCAAATCCTTTGTACCAAGAACGAAGGCAATCAATGGAAGATACCTTGAGCAAATTTATGGGAGAATCAGCAAAAAGACACGAGGAAAACTCTAACTTGATCAAAGAAATCCGAGCTTCAACGGATGCTGCCATAAGGAACCAAGGAGCATCAATTAAAACATTAGAGATACAAATCAGGCAAATAAGCAAGGTACTACAGGAGAGAGGATTTGGAAGTCTACCTAGCTCGACTGAAACGAACCCGAGAGATCAAGTCAAGTCAATCTCGACTACTATTGAAGCTGATTCACACCCGATACGCCATATTGGATCTCCCCAATACGCCGTATCCACTGGACAGAACCGTACACTCATGTACGAGACAAGACAAATGACGATTCTGTTTCCAAGTCGTTTGAATGGTTACTACTATGATGGAAAGAAGGGATCATATGGACCATAATTCTCGGAAGCTTACTCTAAAGCTTCACATATCGATGAATCCATACCCCAAAAGGAGAAAGACCCAGGGAGTTTCACTTTACCTTGCTTTATTAATAATGTTTGCTTTGATAATGCCCTTGTTGACTTAGGAGCTAGCGTTAGTGTTATGCCTCTCTTGACCTACCTTAACTTAGGATTAGGCGAATTAGCTCACACTAAGCTAACAGTGGAATTAGCGGATAGGACAGTGAAATATCCAAAAGGAATTGCTAAAAACGTACTAGTAAGAATTGGTAAATTTACTTTCCCCGTAGACTTTATAATTCTAGATATGCCTGAGGATATCAAAGTGCCCTTGATCCTTAGAAGACCATTTTTGTCTACCGCCCGTGCTAAAATTGATGTTTACAAGAGAAAGATTACTTTAAGAGTTGGGGAAGAAAATATTATTTTCAAAAGTGTTAAACCTGCTAGGAGCTAGTTAATTTAAAGAGGGTTTCTCATGCTAAGTTTGAGAGAAAGAATAGAACTTGATTTAGAAGCTAGGCTAATGGGAGAGACTTTGGTGTTAAATAGATCATTAGACCCTTTCTTGGAAGACTACATTGAATTAAATGATCTAAATGAACCATTTGAGCTTAGGAGAAATCAAGGAGATGATTTGATGCCCACCATTAAGGAAGGTGAGGTAATTGAGGAATTTAGAACTAGGGATGATGAACTTAATGATGGAATTAATGATTACCCTAGTTACTGTGACTATGATAAGAAGATCCATATAGATTGTGCTCACAACTTAAAGTTTTCTTGCATGATAGGATTTGAATTTACACACACTAACTTTTTCCTATTATTGTATGTCAATGTGATGTCCAAAAAGTTTCATAATTCTATAATAAAAGATAAGATGGTGTACAATGGGAATAATGTTGTAGGAACCTTAATGAACATACCTATCTTTGTTGGAACTTTTTCTGTGATGACGGATTTTGTAGTTTTAGAATATATGGATGTTTATCGTGATGAAGGAATGGGCGATGTTATTTTTGGCAAACCTTTCTTAAGAGAAGTTGAAATTAAAGCAAGACGGTTTGATGGAATGATTACCATTTACAATGGTGATGATGAAGTAAGTTACCAAATGGTGCGATCACATTCGAAGTTTAAACATCACACTAATGAGCAATGCAACAAAATCCCACCATTACTAAAGGTAAGTGAACATGATAAGATGAACGGGATCTCGCACTCATACCAAAAGTTAAAGAGGTTCTACAAAGGAGTTTTGAATCTAAGACTCGTTGTGTGACTAAATATTACAAATGGCCACACAAACATAAAATTCATGTGGCCATTGGATGATCAATAGTCACACAAAATACACATTTCTTCAATTTAAACACCATATGGTCACACTTATTAACACTTTTGGTCACTTTATGCTTAGTTGTATGTGACTAAATACCCAAAACAAACATGCTTTGTGTGGCTAAATATTACAAAAGGTCACACAAACTTCAAATTCATGTGGCCATTGGATGATCAATAGTCACACAAAATACACATTTCTTCAATTTAAACACCATATGGTCACACTTATTAACACTTTTGGCCACTTTATGCTTAATTGTATGTGACTAAACACCCAAAAGAAACATGCTTTGTGTGACTAAATATTACAAATGGCCACACAAACATAAAATTCATGTGGCCATTGGATGATCAATAGTCACACAAAATACACATTTCTTCAATTTAAACACCATATGGTCACACTTATTAACACTTTTGGTCACTTTATGCCTAGTTGTATGTGACTAAATACCCAAAACAAACATGCTTTGTGTGGCTAAATATTACAAAAGGTCACACAAACATAAAATTCATGTGGCCATTGGATGAACAATAGTCACACAAAATACACATTTCTTCACTTTAAACACCATATGGTCACACATATTAACACTTTTGGCCACTCTATGTTTAATTGTATGTGACTAAATATACAAAAAAACATGCTTTGTTGGTTGTAAATTGTTTACGGGCACTAAATTGTACCTATTTAGTCACACAAAAAACGTAGATACGGACACTAAAGCTTTCTTATGTGTGACTAACTCGAATGCGTGACCGTAGGTGACCTACGGTCGCGCGACCTTTTGTCACACACGAAACTTTTCGCGTGTGTGACTATATGTATATAGTCACACATTTTTGGTGTGACCAATACCACTTTTTGTACTAGTGATTGGAGTAACTTGTTTAAATTGGTAAATTTTTAAGATTACACACAAAAAGCCTATCCATGTTGTTTATTAACTAACTACACCGGTTAGTTAACCACCCGTAAAAACCCTTTTCCACTCTCTCCTTTAGAGTGAAGATCCACTTAGAACAACCCGTAGAGCCAATCCTTTAGGAATTACACCAATAAAAATGTTTCGTTACACCCTTACACCTTAACCTACCCTGTTAGATTAAGTTTAATTTACAGTTGCTAGTTGCTTAAAGTGTAAAGTTTGTATTTCCCGAGTCTTGTGTTATTTTCTATCTTTGGTGCGGTAGGAAATTTGCACATCGCAAATGGGAATGTATATTATAGTCAAAACTCATGTATTTTTACTACCATCACAATTAATGGTACGTCCGAAGAATGAAGAAATTATCGAAGGAATTATCCAGAATTATTATGATCGTAAAGATGGTGAAACTACTCCGAGTTTCGTATATAGTTAGTATGCAAAAAAATCGAAAAGAGAAAAATTGCAACAAAAAAAGATTGAAGATAATCGTTTCGCAAAGCAATTACCAAAGGAATTACACGAAGGATCGATTATTTGTTGATACGTCTTACAAATCGACGATGTAGAATATTGTACAAAGTGGAAGATATCGCCACTTACCTTGTAGAGTATGTAAAGTATGGGATGATTGGGAAGTTGACCGTTATGGGAACACCAACTTAGGTTGTTGTTTTTTATCTATGATCAAGACGTTGTAAATAGTTGTGTCTTTATCATGGTAACGGTTGGGAAAAAGTGTCTAGCAACTTGTATCTTAGTCTTAATCTATTTGTTTCATATTTTTATTTAACAACAATTTACCTCCCGTCCCTACACTATATCATTCTTTATCCTAACCGTTGGTTAAATTCGAATGAGGATGTGATCGAACACACATGTTTATTCCGTCGTTACGGCCATGTATGTGT
>BQNB010044277.1:0-38227 GCA_026074375.1 Tanacetum coccineum | reverse complement strand
CGCAGCCGCGAAACCCTGTCAAGGAGATTCTTCGGAAGTCTCCCTGATCACAGGCAGTATTTATACTGATTAACGGGGAATCGTGGTTCTTCCAACCTTATTTAACAAAAGTGAACAAAGATACTTTTGTTTGTTTATTACTAACATATACTTGCAGGAATTCCTGTCGGTAGCAACTGCTGGCTAGAGACATGTCAATTCACAACCCCATGCTCACACTTAATATTCCTAATCAAAGATATCATGATATTTAAAAGACCTACAACACAGCTTCTGCAACTCTGATGTGTGCTATCGTGATCCAGAAAAGTGTGAGCATGCTAGTCCGATGGTCACAACATTACATGGAGGCAATACCACAACAAGGATGATTAAATGATCTCAAAGAAAGCTCAAAGATCACACAAGTCAAAGGAACTAAGTTCAAAGATCACTACATTATGTACAAAGAGATCAATGCATGAAGAATCAAAGACTACAAGCGAAACATAAAATCAAGATTGCTGAGCTTAATTTATTATTTTTTGGGGTGACCTCCCTTAGGGGGAGATTGTTAGATATTAGAAAAAGACTCGGTCACCCTGTGTATTTTACTGTTTATTGTTGCTCGTAGTTAAGTAATTAATGTATAACATTTGGTAATTTGCCGGGTATTAAACCCAACATGTAAGCCCACTACCAAGGCCTTAAGGCCGGTTTTGTTGTCACTATATAAGCCTCTTCCATGCCATGGAAGAGGTGGGTTAGTCATTTACATAATACAAGTTTGTTTTCTCTCTCTAGAAAGTTCTCTCTCACTTTCTCACTCTAGAACTTGGCTAATCTACTAGTTATCTAATTGTGTTATGATTTCCAATTTCCTACAAGGAGAAATATGAAGATTCTGGAAGATCTCCTTAAGAAGATAAAGATAACAGAAGATATTCCTTAATGTTTAAAATATTTAGTTGTCTAATGTTTATCTTCCTTTGTCAGTCTTGGGCTCGTTATGTTATAAAAGGAGGTTACAGGCGTGTAGATTTAGATATACACAGAAAAGAAAATGTGTGTGTGTGTCAAGGGTAAATGTAGACGTCTAGTTGTATGGTGTAGCCTCAAGGTAATTAAGGTTTCCTTAATCCCTATTATAGATGGTAATCAATCTATACTGATCATATAGATTTGAGGCTTGGTGGAAACGTTTGATAATAAAACCTTGTTTAAATAACATTGAATCGTGTTTATTATATTCTGCTGCATTGTATCTATATTCTTTCTTATTATTATTATCCTAGATATAAAGATCTAAACAATATGAGCTATAAACGATCTCAGAATCTATCACGTGTTTAGGTTCTATCAGGTGGTATCAGAGCCTTGTGGCTCGTGATATCTAGGATCTACAGGTTGTTACAAGAAAAAGGTATTGATTTTCTAGTTTTTGGTAAACAATTCATATTTGGTGAAGCTAGGGTTTATAACAAACCCTAATTCGGTAAATCCAGAAAGTTATAGTTTAACCCAAAACCTTAATGGTGATCTAATCGTTTATCCTTTTATTATAATACCTAATAAACAATATGTTTTACATGGGTTATTTGTGTTCGATTCTTCAAGCAGCAGACGCGACAAGATTTGATCTCACAAAGTTTATTGATGATTAGTTTTGACGCAAGGGTTTTAGTTTTGAAAAACATATCTCAACGATGACAAAGCAGGATCTGAAGGTACGAACACAAGGTAAACAACTAGGGTTCTTCAAATTCGGTAATATTAGGGTTTGGTTATAAACCCTAATTTGGCAAAACAGTTGTATGATATTTGGTTACACGACTCAAGGATGGTTTAGGAAAAAGTTTTTAAAGTTTATGATTTTAATTTCTTTAAACTTAGATTGTTGTAACTGGCAACGATGATGCATTACTTTGTGTTAAACTTGAAACCCTAAAGGCAACATTTGAAAATCAAGGTATTTGCGGATTAAAGGGTTCTGAGTTTCTGGTCGTTTAAGTTGTGAACGATCACAATGACGATGGCTTAACTTTGACGAAAGTAAGGAAGTCAGGAAGAAAAGAAAAGAAAGTTGGCCCTTGTGGTTTTTGACGTGGAACAAAAGAAAAGAATGGGATATTTAATCTCATGCATCATTCGTTCCTAGGAGAAAAGAATTTAATTCTTTTGGCTTTGGTACGTAATAACATACAGAGCAGCAGCACAAACGCGATGTCTACGAATGTGGTGTGTGACTATACATCTTGTGATCTCTCAGTTTTGTGGACGTCTTGATAAAGCTGGTGATTGGCAGGTTTGTGACAAGTATCTACTTAGTGCTGCTAGTTCAAGACTTAATGCTGCTTTGTATATTCAACATTAATGCTGCCAAGTATAGATGTTAATAATGTTCGTTTTTGGGTTAGTACTGCTAGTGGTGATCGTATGGGTTTAATACTGCTAGGTTATTTCGTGATATCTATGTTAATACTGCTAGCATTAAAATTTAGTTACTACTGCTATCAGGCTTAAAGGACTTAATGCTGCTCAAAGCAATTTGAAAAGGTTACTACTGTTTGGGATTGAACTCAACTTAGTGCTGCTTGTTGATATTTAGAAGAACAGTAGTAATATAAGTTAACACTGCTACTCGATATAGAAGTTTCAACTGTTAGCTTTGATAGATATCGGATGACATACACATGATGGATCTCGGACAAAACAGAAACACAAGTTTGTTTGTTTTTGGTGTTTACTGTTTGGATTTTGGTTTTGGTTTACATGTTCTTAACCGATTTAAAGGCTCGTATCATTAGATTAATTGGTTACGAAAAAGATTGTTTATGACTTATTTGACGATGAAGTGGAGTTACTTGGATACGTGTTCTTATCATATCTTAAACGGCTTACAACGTTTAGAGATAACTTGTTCATGCTTAGAAACGATGTGATGAAGACTTTTCAAAATCTAGCAAAGGTGTGTGATCTACAAAGTTATGGTGCTTAATGCGCACATTTGCTATCACTTTGGTTATGTGTCTCATAGAAAATTAGGATTTTGTCAAGAGGTTGCGGTCTAATTATATTTCACATATTTATTTATAAGTTTGGATTCACGTGGATAGTCCAAGATATAAGACACAAGTTTGGGTTATTCTACTTCAGCACCAAGTTCGTTATACTTAGTTTTCTTCCTCAGTGATCATTACATAGAGCCTATAGAATTTCAAGATTCAAGAGATGGTTAACATATTGGTTTTAGGGAAAGCTTAATTGACAAATTGTTTAACCATCAAGTTATGTTCATGCATCACTTGAGATGAAAGGTTTCATTACTACTGCTAGATGTTTATTACTACTGCTAGTTTAAGTTTCTAATGTCTTGAATTCATTATTCTTAGTATGCGTCATGGAGGGTAATTTGAGACATTAGAAGGCTGGATCAGTAGTGTGATATATGGTTTGTAGTTGTAAATATTCAAGTTGCTTATCTTCACAAGACCCCTATTGGATTATGACAAAAAGGGGAAGAAGATTACAGAGATGCGATTTGCAGCTTATTATGTGTGGTGATATGAGCTAGTTATAAAGGAAATTTGATTAAAGGGAAGCTTATGGTTTCATTCAGGGAGATCCGTGATCTCAACTTCAGGAGAAGCTTTGATTAAAGGCTTTATGATGAAGTTCGTACAAGAACATGTTTATTTTGTCATCATCAAACAGGGGAAGATTGTTGGGAATTATAGATTTGATGAGACAAAAGAAACAAGTAATGAAACAAAAGGATCAAAATTGTCACTAAAGAATTCTACAAGATGTAGGAGAAATATGAAGATTCTGGAAGATCTCCTTAAGAAGATAAAGATAACAGAAGATATTACTTAATGTTTAAAAGATTTAGTTGTCTAATGTTTATCTTCCTTTGTAAGTCTTAGACTCCTTATGTTATAAAAGGAGGTTCCAGGCATGTAGATTTAGATATACATAGAAAAGAACATGTGTGTGTGTGTGTGTCAAGGGTAAATGTAGACGTCTAGTTGTGTGGTGTAGCCTCAAGGTAATTAAGGTTTCCTTAATCCCTGTTGCAGGTGGTAACCAATCTATACTGATCATATAGATTTGAGGCTTGGTGGAAACGTTTGATAATAAAACCTTGTTTAAATAACATTGAATCATGTTTATTATATTCCGTTGCATTGTATCTATATTCTTTGTTATTATTCTTATCCTAGATATAAAGATCTAAACAATCTAAGCTATAAACGATCTCAGAATCTATCACGTGTTTAGGTTCTATTAAATTCTATAAGCCATTATCAAAACTCGAAGTTAGATTTTCAAAACCAAATTTTAGATCAAGAACTCCACCACCTAGAAGAGTCATAAATAATTATCATCGTCCTAAAACACCGCAACTAAAAAGAAACATTGGTCGACAAAATCAACCTCATGGTTTTCCTGTAACTTGGAACAACTTCCCACGTCAAAGTTACATGCCATGGAAAATGTGTCTTCCATTTCCACATCACAACCAATTGCATCAAATGCAAGGGATGTTTAGCAATAACAACTTTGGACCCATGAGATATTGGGGACCAAATGTTTGAGGTGTTGCCTTATATAAATAGATATGCCTTGGAGTCGAATTGGAACCCAATGAGTGGATAAAGGATAGCGGATGCTCCAAACATATGACGGGTAACCGAAAGCTCTTCTTAAGCTACATGGCATACAACAGAGGTAATGTTATTTTTGTAGTAATCTTCGCGGTAACATCATTGGCAAAGGTACGATTTCAAATGACTCTCTCAAAATAGATAATGTAGAGCATGTAGATAACTTAAGATTTAACTTGCTAAGTATAGGAAAAATATGTGATAATAAGTGAGGAGTAACTTTCTATGAAGATGATAGTGAAATTACTAAGGATGGTAAGGTCATAGGTAGAGGTATTAGGAAGAAAGGCTTATATGTGATGAAATTAGGAAATAAGCCTAAAGACAAAATTTGCCTTGCAACGATTGATGAAAACTCCATGTTGTGGCATAGGAGATTAGGTCACGCAAATATGCGTCTCATTCAATCGTTGGCATCTAAGGAATTAGTTAGAAACTTACCTAAGCTTAAGTTTGATCAACACTTCTGTGATGCTTGCAAAATTGGAAAACAAGCTCATGCTAGTCATAAGGCTAAGAATATAGTCTCAACGACTAGATGCTTAGAAGTCCTTCATATGGATCTATTCGGTTCATCCGTCGTACGGAGTTACAGAGGAAACCGCTACACCTTAGTCATATTCAAGGTATACTTGGACTAGATTCCTTAAGGACAAAACTAACGCTTTTGATCAATTCGAAACATTTATTAAGAAAATTCAAAACTAATTAGGATGTACAATAGTGTCACTAAGAACCAACCACGGTAGGGAATTTGATAATGAGGTGCAATTTGGAGAGTTTTGTAATGCCAATGGAATTACACATAACTTCTCAGCTCCACGCACTCCTCAATCAAATGGCGTGGTTGAAAGGAAAAATAAGACACTTCAAGAGATGAGTAGGACTATGTTAATTGAGCAATCGTTACCACAAAAGTTTTGGTGTAATGCAGTAGACACTTCAACATACATTCTCAACCGAATCCTAATTAGATCCATCTTAGGAAAAATACCTTACGAACTCTTAAGAGGTATGAAACCTACTTTAGATTACTTTAGAGTGTTTGGAAGCAAGTGCTTTATTTTAAACACTAAAGACTACATTCTAAAGTTTGACCTAAAATCATACGAATGTATCTTTTTAGGTTACTCTCAAAATAGTAAAGCCTACATCATCCTAAATAAACACACTAGGAAAGTTAAAGAATCACTTAACGTGACATTCGATAAAACTCCTCCACCCTGTAAGACATTACCCTTGGTGGATGATGACTTAGATGAAGAAGAAGCAATTAAGGTTACCGAAAAGAAAAACCTAGAAAATGACATTATGGATGAAACTTTAGAGATTGACAAAATAGTCAATATTAAGGAATCTAGGAACCATCCATTAGAAAATGTCATAGGAAACCTTAACCAAAGAACCCTTAGATCACAAGCCCAAAACCAAAGTAACTTCTTTTGTTTTATATCAACTATAGAACCTAAGAATGTGAATGAAGCCTTAACGGATGATAGTTGGATAGTCGCTATGCAAGAAGAATTAAATCAATTCATTGCTAACGACGTTTGGGAGTTAGTTCCACAACCTAGGAATATGACAATTATAGGAACTAAGTGGGTGTTTAGAAATAAGTTAGACGAGAATGGTATTGTTTCTCGAAATAAGGCTAGGTTAGTTGCTCAAGGCTATAATCAACAAGAGGGCATCGATTATGATGAAACTTATGCCCCAGTTGCTAGACTTGAGTCAATTAGGATACTATTAGCTTATGCTTGTGCTTTAGACTTTAAACTATTCCAAATGGATGTAAAAAGTGCATTCCTGAACGGTTTTATCAATGAGGAGGTATACGTGGCACAACCTCCAGGATTCATTGACTTTGAAAAACCAAAGACTAACACTATTAGTCCTTAGGACTAGCACATTTAGCCCTTATAAACTTTCACCCTTTACACCCTACGTCATTTTTCCCTAACCCCGTTACCAAAATTAAACTAACAGTACCATAAAACCTAATTCCCGCTAATTTCCCCCACTATTCATTATCTCCTTCACGTGACCTGCAAGCAGACAAAACTATCACCCTCCTAACATTACCCTACTTCATAAAACACCAATATCTACCTTGGCAATCCTAAGCTTTCCCATTCATCCAAGGGATGAAGACAAGAATTGAAGGGTTGAGATCACTTGACTTGGAGAACACACAAAATGGATGGCTTTGATAAGTTTACAACTCACTCTCACAAGAAACACACTCTCTAAAGAGCTCACAGAAGAAGCACACAAAGAGAGAGCCAAGACCTTAGTGTTTTATCTATATATAGGACATTGTCAGCCTACAAAGGCATCTAGTTAGTTTTTACAGCTTAGTTTTTACTTAAATGTCATTCACTTTTCAAGCCTTGTAATTTTTTTTAGTTAATGAAAGTTTGAAGTTTATGTTGTTCTAAAATTCTGTTTTATAAAGTTCAAGTTCCCTAGGTTATGTTTTCAAAAGTATATTTATAAGTTCCAATAAGCTCTTTTATTAAAGTTGTTTTAAACCTTAAGCAACATTAACTCTCTAGTTTATTGTTGTTTAAGAACTAGTTCACAAATATCACTAAAAAGCATTTAGGAAGATAAGCCAGAGAGGGAAGGGCTTATATGGACTTACCAGCTTGTTTAAAACAAGCTGGAGCTTTTGTAGACCAGCTCCTAAAGCTGAATTCACCATGTTTTGCAAAGGGACTTTAAGCATTCTTTTTCATTTATATAGCATATTTTCTGTAGCATTGCTTATTCTGCTCATTACTCTTTATTTTCTGCTTTTTACTACCTATTTATTTTGTCTATTACTCTTTGATGTTGGCTTAGTGTTCAAATCCTCTTGGTTCATGTTTTTTATACAATCTGCCTATTTTAGCTTCAAAACTACTTACTATGCATTTGCTCATTAAGTGCTTATTTCTCCTGAGATTTTGCTTACTTGCCTTTGATTATCTTTGGTCTTAATTTGTTTTCTTAGTTTATAGCTTATCATGTTTTGTTTTGACTTCTAAGTTAGTTTTCAGAATTTAAAGGGGTGTTTAGGTCAAGGTTATAAAATGGGTCAAAATGGGTATAACATGTCTTGGGTCCTCAAATCAGTTTAAACCAACTTTGCTTAGCTTTAATTAAGTCTTATTAACAGCTTTTAAAAGATTTTAAAGTCTAAAACTCTTTTTCAAAGATTTTTAGAAGTTATAATTTGAATCTGTGCCTTTTGGTTCTAGTATATCAGCTTATAGGCTTTAAGATGGCGTAAATTGCTTTTTATTACCTTTTTGCAAATTCTTTGGTTTTGATATCTAATGCAGTAGGAAAGAATTGATCAAGTGTGCAATTGTCCATTTAAGTTTTTATCAAACTGTCAAAGTTTTCTAAGTATATTTAAGAGTTTCTTTTTTATCTTAATTTTAAGTTAGTTAATGTTTGTTTTAGAGTATGATCTTCATAGCATAAGTAGTTTGTAGTATAAATTTTATCTGTTTAAGCTTATTTTGCATTTTAGTCAGCTTATACTAGCTTAAAATTAAGGCTGCAAAAGCCATTTGTCTTTTTTAAAAGAAAACCAAAAAGAGTATTCTTTGTAGTTAGCTTTTTCATCAAGCTTTTTCATGGCTTATTTGAATTTCAAAATGCTTTTTTAGTGATGTGATATATTTTTACTTATTGTAGTATACCACTTCATGGTATAGCCCCATACAGGAATCCCATAAGGATTCCCTTTTCCTACTTAAATACAACAATCACACAGAAAGTGCATTGTTGGGCTGTTTGGTTACCAGTTTTGAGCACACAACACACGGACTCATTTGCTTTTCAGCTTATGTTTGTTAGTGATTGCTATAATTTTGTTTCTTATTGCTTATTAGGATAGCAGTTTGAATGTTTTTACTTATTTGCCTTTTCTTTAAGCTTATTAAGTCTAAAAATAGCTTAACAGTTTTAGTTAAAGTCATTTAGTTAAAAAGCCCAAGTCTGTGTTTTTAAAAGCTTATTTCTGGCTTATTTAGTGCTTTTCAAAAATAGTTACAGTTATAAAAAATGCTTATTTTGATGTTATTAAAAAAGGTGTTTAAAAAGTTTTCAAAAATAAAAACATTGGGACGTAGGGGAAGTCAAGGGTGAGCAAGGCTCGAACCCGAGACCTCCCACATAGCACCCCAACGCTTTAACCATTGCACCAGACCAGGGCTATCTGGTATACCCTTGCAACATTTAGTATTTAACCCTTTTTCCCCTTTTAGCTTATCAGACCAATTCGGCTTATTTCAATAAGCACTTTTCACCATTTTATTTTTCTTAGAATCAGCATAGTTCAAAGTACTTTTCATGAATTTTTCAGATTTTTCCAACTTCGTTTAGTATTTTAAATTAATTGTTTTTATTAAAACTGTTTTTAATTCATATTAAATTATTTAAAAGTCAAAAAAATATAATCCTTTTTTTTTAAATTTTCTTTTATCATTAAGGACTTAGGAAAATTAATTTTGCTTTCGTAGGGTTAAATTTTTAGGATTTGTTTTTTTAAAGAATGGGTTTGGATCCCGTTATTGTTTTTCTTCGTTTTTTACTTTAAGTGCTTACGCTTTTGGTTTACTTTTCTTTGTTCTTGCATTTTAGTCACTTAGGATTTATAAAAAGTTAAAAAATCATTTTAGGATTAAATTTTGATAAATTAGGTTTTAAGTCACATTTTTTTTTTTAGTGATTTAGCTTTAATTACTTTCGTTTTTAGTTTGCCTTACTTGTTTTTCCCGTAGAATTAGAAAATCCAATCAAAATCTTTGTGTTTCAAACATCAAATATCAAACCGACTTTCGACTCTCCATTTCACGCCTCGTTGGGAGAACGACCCGGGAATATCATATACTATACGGATTTCATTGATTTTCTTTCTTTAAACCTTTTCAAGGGTCACTTGATTTGGTTTGGTTAATATAAGTAGTATTATTATTTATATGTACCTAAAGCGAGAAATCAATTTTTGGCGCCGCTGCCGGGGAGGAGTGTAAGCGATTGTCGTTCCGACGTTTGACAATTAGTGCTTTGAAGATCCTTCCTTGTGAAGTTATTTTCTTTATAAAAATATAAAAATATAAAAATAATTTTCATTTTCTTTTATTAGTATACAAAAAGAAGAAAAATAAAAAACATAAAAACATTGTCTTTAATAAATAATCATCAATATAATGCTCTCAACTTGAGCATTATCATAATAAGTTCCCAAAAAAAAGATTTAAAACTTGCCTTTGTATCACTTGTACGACTCACCTTTAAGAGATTAACATACTATAAAGAGGGGTATAAGGAGGGTTGTTCCGAGGAACTACGACCCGAAAGGAGAAGGTTTTTAATAGCTTCGCGCTTTCCCGCTCCTCCGCTCCTTTGTGCATTTTTATTTTAGAGAGCTACCGTGAAGCTTGTTGATTATTGGTTTAAATTATCCGGTCTCATTGTTTTGTCCTCTAATAAATGAATTGTTTAAAAAACTTAAAAATCCTAAAAATAATCTTCTTTTTCTTCTATACCATTTAATTCTTTTCTTAACCCTCTTATTTTTAATTCTTAATGTCGACATTTGTCCTATGCGTTGGTTGTGGAGAACCATTATATGGTCACCCATGTCAACGGTGTACTTGTGAGCGGTGTGGTAATGATCTTCGAGATGGATATTGCTTTCTATGTAATTCAAGGAACGGAAATTCTTTCACTTATGATTCGAGTCCAAATTCTTTTGATAATCCTCCCGATTTTTCATACCCACCTCCACAACCCCAAACGTATTCTTGTAAGTTTTGTGGGAACGATGCTCATTATTGTTACGATTGTCCACCTTAAGTTCCGTTTATCTACAATCCAGAACTGTGTTACAATCAAGACTTTAAATTCCCACAAAATTTTCAAAGTTATCCACAACAATATCCTTGTTGTGAAAACTACGGGGGTCCTCACGAAACTTTTCAATGTCAATCGTTGAACCAAAATTGTTATGATTATAATTCTCCTGGTTTTGACCAATTTTAACCCCCATAGTATCCCGTCATTCATCAACCAATTCGAGAAAAAACATGTGCATAATTACTAGTAGAGGAACGAACGGCTAACATTAATACTCAATCCACGCAGTATTATGTCGTTCATCAACCTCCTCAAGAAACAAGTTTGGAATTTTTGCAAGATAACAGAAACCTAATTAACTCTGTGCAAACTTTCTTAGGAAAGTTTAAACGATTTTCTTTTTATGAAACGCCAAGGGTTGTATCACTAGCATGGGAGACAATTTCTAAAATTGAGTATGCTTTTAAAGACAAGCAATATCAACCGGAGGGTATTCTAGAGTTATTTCATAAACTTTAAGATGATGTGCAAAATATTCACGAGGAGTTGGCAGAGTACATAAATACTCCAAGTTGGAATCGTCCTACCATCTACTGTGATGATGATGATGATGATGATGATGACGAGGATTATACTGTTGCAATCACACCCGACTTACCGATTATGAACTCTCTCATAATGGAGGATGAGCATCTTGACACTATTTCGGCAACAGAATTAGACGAATTAATAAAGTCTAGTGTCGAGAACCTTGTCCAAATCCCAAGTGAGTCCGAGGGTATTCCTGGCAATATGTGTGATGTGCCTTTTTGTTATAATTCTTCGCCTCTTGACATTTCAAAAGATCAATTTGAGGGTTTCCCTGATTCTAACGATGATTCTACTTACATGGTTTACAACAATGGCAAGAACAAGTGTTAATCCATGAATCTTATACGTCCCGACCTACCGCAATGTCGGAAGATCCCATGTTCTATGATGACACGACGACGAGTATTCCTTTTCTACACAAGAATATCTCAAGAAAATTTTCCTCCGCAATCACAACCCGATTTACAAAATCTGGTCTCTCTTATAATGGAGGATAAGCATCTCGACACTATTCCAAAACCCAGAATCGGACGAATTAATAAAGTCTAGTGTTGAGGACCTTCTCCATACCCCAAGTGAGTCCGATGGTATATCCGAAAGTGAATGTGATTTGCTCGTTTATGATGATTCTTCTCCAAAAAAGGACGAGGTGTTAGATGGTATCATTTCAATTCCACCGAGAAATGGTAATGATCATTTTAATGCCGAATTCTAGTCTAAATTGAATCCGTGTTAATCGATAATTAAGCGATGATATCTTCTCCTAAGATTGATTTCCTTCTCGAGGAGTTCGCCGGTGAACTCGCTCTTATCGCTCTAATTCCCCCGGGAATTGTTGAAGCCGACTTTGATCCGAAGGGAGATATCCATTTTATTGAAAATTTGATGTACGATAACTCTTTTCTTTCCCCTCCGATAACTCTTAAAGATGCGATCTGAAAACTGTCATCGATTTCACAATGATTATCTTCTAGTGATAACGATTCGCTTTACAGTGACGACATCGTTATGTTGAGACCTCACCTCCCGAGTCTGGCTCGCAGCTTAGAGGTGGGGGAGATTGTTATAATCCCGGAAGTTGGAGTGGATTGATACCGATATTCTTCTTATCAAGGACGATGTTCTTCGTGAGAAATTATTGAAAATCAATCTTCTTATTGCTAAGATCGAAGCATTAAAAGATAATCCCACTCCATCTTCCGATTTTGTGACCAAGTCTTCCTCCACATCTCTTAACTTTTTCTTGGAGGAGACTAACACCTTTGATAATTCTTTACCCGAATCTGAAACTTTTTGCTTTAATCTGGAAGAGATTAGTAGTGGCAGTCCCACTTCTTATTTGGATTTATCTCTTCTAGATTATGAAGCATTCTTTTATGAGAGTGAGCCCGATTTGGGAAATTTCACTATGGATGTAGTGGAGGATATTTTTGATAATCCAACAAGAGAACCAAGAGTTCATGTGCCTAATGTTTTACCCACCCATCCCACCCTTCAACTGGATTCGGATTTCACTCTTTCTAGTGATTCCCTCGGATCCGACCTTGTAGTTTCTTTTCCTTCCGGAACTAGAAACAAGATTTTCGATCCAGGGATATTCATTGAAGTCCAATCCAAGAGATTTCTATCACCGAATGAATTTTCTATCTCATTCATCCGTGATCCTCTTTCTCCAGTGTTTGACACTTTGCTCCTATTTTCATCCAAAAATGAGGACAACGTTTTCAATCCTGGTATTCTTGCTTCTAATGAGGAGAAATCTCCTCATATCTTATCTCATCGGGGCTTTAAAGCTTTCCAGCTCATTTCTAAAAACCCGATGATGATTTCTGGAGGGGACATTCTTATCTTGGATGTTCCGTTTCTCAATTTCTATCATCCTTGACCAACTCAAGTATGGGGGATCGAGTCAAGCTCGAAACTCGATTAACAAAAATAAGCACTTCGTGGGTGGCAACCTATGCTTATCCTAATATATTTATAATAGTAGTAACGAATAAGTGTGTTGTGAGGAGGCTCGCCTCTTCCATATTCTCGTGTTTTGTGTTTTATTGTATGTCCAGGATTGCCCGGATTTTGAAGCCTCTCGTGCTCATGGTTTTGTCCTTCGTTCACTCGAGCTTCAAATCCTCAGCTTCATTATGGGAATCCAATATCCTAATCTTATCAACTAACGTTTATCTTTGAGCATACTTAATAAACGGCTTAGTATTTACGTAGAGACCCTTTTTAAAACATTGTAGACAATGTTTACTTCTAGTATAGGGAGGGATCTATCGATTTGATTGTGCCTGCAGTCGTTGTTTTCACATAATCCCGTTTTTACCACCAAAATACCAAAAAAATGAAAAAATTTAAAATTTTTCAAAAATAAAATAAGTGTTTTGTCACAATTTTGACTTTCCTGCTGGGTAGAATAAGAATAAATTTTGACTCGATCGAGCGTGTTGAGCTCTAGCTTGTCCCTTAACTTTTGGACTAAGCATCCGTGGATTTTTTTTACTAAAGATTTTAAATTTGCGAAGAACGAAAAATGATAGAGTTAATTATGAGTTAGATGCTAAACAAGGATTAGTTGGAAATCTTACAAGCTCATAAGTGTAATTTGTGGCTTTTCTCTCCCATAAGCTTCTAACAGGACTAATAATACGTGCTCTCTTCGAAAATTAAACTTAAATCAATAATTTTTGAAGTATGGATGATATCAATAATTTTAGTTCAAATTTATACTTAAATTCTCTAAAAAGAAATTTTCTCTATATCATGGTAATATAAAGTATAAAAAAATAATAATAATAAAATGAGGTAATAATAATAATAAAAACTGTGAGCTAATAAAAGTTTAATGCATCTTGCCGGCTCACATCCGATGTTGCAGTCTTCTAAATAAGGCACATAGTAATTATCCAAGACTGATAAAAGTTTGCTGCAGGTTGCCGGCTCACAACCGATGTTGCAGCCTTTTAAAAGGTCGAGGATTTCCTTAGTTTAAAGGATGTGTAATTATATTAAGTTTAATAAATGTGATTTAATAAATATAGGGAAAATCTTTTTTTCTTAAATTTAAATATAATTTTGAACTAAGACTATTTAGTTTTAAAATTATGATTTTATGTATATACGGGAAATCCAAGGGTTTTGAAACCAAAGGTCCGTGAGTCCCGATACTAGTCTCTGTGGGGTGTCAAAAGCCTGGTCACTTAGCCGCAAGGTTGGGATGTGCCGAGACAAAAGTCGGTACATAGGATGATCTCGCCTTCAAACTCATTACTTTTTGGGTGGAACGTGACGCATAAAATTTTTGCAAAACGTTTGATCTATGGTTGAAATTCGAAATAAGCACATTCACCTAAGACATAATAATTGTCGGGAGTTAAAAGTTCACAAGTTATAAATATGAGTAGTGTTAGCATCTTAACTTATATTTAACGGTGATTTCATTTTAAGCTTGGTTTGGGACAAGTGAAAAGTCATAATGAAAGTCCAAACGTTCTAGTTAGTTGCTTAAAAAGAAAAAGTACAAAAAAATAAGAAAAAGGAAAAATATAAAAAATGTGTGGGAATAAGTATAAATATTTAAAAATGGTCAAAGTGAGGCTTTTCAAAACTATTGATTCGTTAATTCCCCTTGATGAACACTTAGCTACTTTTCGAGGTAAATAGTCGAGGGGGATTGAGATCTTGGTTTTCAAAGTGTTTTCTGATGGCATTGGTGAGGGACACGCCAATATCTTAGTATGGGGGGATTTTGGTATGTGCTTAATTACACATACCTCTTGCCTATAAAAACATGCCTAAAATGAACAAAATATACCAAAAATACATTGTATTTGTGTGTTTTGTGATTTATGATTGTGCAGGTAACGGATATTCACTAAAGGACAAAAATCATAGCAAAACAGACAAAACTGAGCACGGAATGGAAAGAACATGAAAAGTCAAAAAGTCAAAGTCAAAGTCAAAGTCAACCCAAAAAGTAACCCCGAAAAGTCAAATTCAAAACTAAAGCTGGATCTAAAGAAATCTTAAATGGGTCAACCCGTACCCATTTAATGGGTCGGGTCAGCCCATTAAGCCTTGACTTAATAAACTTATAAGCTTTAAAGCTTATAAACCCTTTAAAAACCCAAGACTTTACCCGGCCCAACATAAAAGCCCAAAACCTGTTAACCCCCGTTAGCCCACCACACCTTATAATACATTACATAGTTTGTCCATAAAGACTAACACTGTTAGTCCTTAGGACTAACACATTTAGCCATTATAATCTTTCACCCTTTGCACCCTACGTCGTTTTTCCCTAACCCCGAAGCCAAATTAAACTAACAGTACCATAAAACCTAATTCCTGCCTATTTCCCCCACTATTCATTATCTCCTTCACGTGACCTGCAACCAGACAAAACTATCACCCTCCCAATATTACCCCAATTCATAAAACACCAATATCCACCTTGGCAATCCTAAGCTTTCCCTTTCGTCTAAGGGATGAAGACAAGAATTGAAGGGTTGAGATCACTTGACTTGGAGAACACACAAAATGGATGGCTTTGATAAGTTTACAACTCACTCTCACAAGAAACACACTCTCTGAAGAACTCACAGAAGAAGTATACAAAGAGAGAGCCAAGACCTTAGTGTTTTATCTATATATAGGACATTGTCAGCCTACAAAGGCATCTAGTTAGTTTTTACAGCTTAGTTTTTACTTAAATGTCATTTACTTTTCAAGCCTTGTAATTTTTTTTAGTTAATGAAAGTTTGAAGTTTATGTTGTTCTAAAATTCTGTTTTATAAAGTTCAAGTTCCATTGTTGTTTCAAAGTATTTTATAAGTTCATTTAATCTCTTTTATAAGCTGTTTAAACCTTAAGCAACATTAACTCTCTAGTTTATTGTTGTTTAAGAACTAGTTCACAAATATCACTCAAAAGCTTTTGGGAAGATAAGCCAGAGAGGGAAGGGCTTATATGGACTTACCAGATTGTTTAAAACAAGCTGGAGCTTTTGTAGACCAGCTCCTAAGAGCTTAATCACCCTTGTTTGTGCAAAGGGACTTGTAAGCTTACTTTTTCATTTTTTTTACTTATTTTCTGTAGCATTGCTTATTCTGCTCATTACTCCTTATTTTATGCTTTTTACTACCTATTTATTTTGTCTATTACTCTTTGATGCTGGCTTAGTGTTCAAATCCTCTTGGTTCATGTTTTTTATACAATCTGCCTATTTTAGCTTCAAAACTGCTTACTATGCATTTGCTAATTAAATGCTTATTTCTCCTGAGATTTTGCTTATTTGCCTTTGATTATCTTTGGCCTTAATCTGTTTGCTTAGTTTATAGCTTTTCATGTTCTGTTTTGACTTCTAAGTTAGTTTTCAGAATTTAAAGGGGTGTTTGGGTCAAGGTTATAAAACATGTCAAAATGGGTATAATATGTCTTGGGTCCTCAAATCAGTTCAAACCAACTTTGCTTAGCTTTAATTAAGTTTTATTAACAGCTTTTAAGGTCTAAAACTCTTTATCAAAGATTTTTAGAAGTTATAATTTGAATATGTGCCTTTTGGTTCTAGTATATCAGCTTATAGGCTTAGATTGGCTTAAATTGCTTTTTAGTGCCTTTGCATACTTTGTTTTGATATCTAATGCAGTAGGAAAGAATTGATCAAGTGTACAATTGTCCATTTAAGTTTTTATCAAACTGTCAAAGTTTTCTAAGTATATTTAAGAGTTTCTTTTTTATCTTAATTTTAAGTTAGTTAATGTTTGTTTTAGAGTATGATCATCTTCATAGGAATAAGTAGGTTTGTAGTATGTTTTATCTGTTTAAGCGTATTTTGCATTTTAGTCAGCTTATACTAGCTTAAAATTAAGGCTGCAAAAGCCATTTGTCTTTTTTAAAAGAAAACCAAAAAGAGTATTCTTTGTAGTTAGCTTTTTCATCAAGCTTTTTCATGGCTTATTTGAATTTCAAAATGCTTTTTGAGTGATGATTATTGTAGCTTATTGTATAAGCTCTTCAGTGGTATAGCCCATTAAGCCATAAGGATCCCTTTTCTAGCTTAAAATTAAGCTAGAAAAGTGCCTTTTGGGCTGTTTGGTTACCAATTTTGAGCCAAAAGCTCATTTGCTTTTCAGAGCTTATTGTTTGTTAGGATTGCTTAATTTTGTTTCTTATTGCTTATTAGGAGTAGCATTTGGTCTGTTTTTGCTTATTTGCCTTTTCTTTCAGCTTATTAAGTCTAAAAATAGCTTAACAGTTTTAGTTAAAGTCATTTAGTTAAAAAGCCCAAGTCTGTGTTTTTAAAAACTTATTTCTGGCTTATTTAGTGCTTTATAAAAATATTCACAGTTATAAAAAATGCTTATTTTTATCTTATTAAAAAAAGTGTTTAAAAAGTTTTCAAAAATAAAAACATTGGGGCGTAGGGGAAGTCAAGGGTGAGCAAGGCTCGAACCCGAGACCTCCCATATAGCACCCCAACGCTTTAACCATTGCACCAGACCAGGGCTATCTAGTATACCCTTGCAACATTTAGACCCTTTTATCATTTAAGACTTAGGAAAATTAATTTTGCTTTCGTTGGGTTAAATTTTTAGGATTTGTTTTTTTAAAGAACGGGTTTGGATCCCGTTATTGTTTTTCTTCGTTTTTTACTTTAAGTGCTTACGTTTTTGGTTTACTTTTCTTTGTTATTGCATTTTAGTCACTTAGGATTTATAAAAAGTTAAAAAATCATTTTAGGATTAAATTTTGATAAATTAGGTTTTAAGTCACGTTTTTTTTAGGATTCCCATTATCATTTTTTAGTGATTTAGCTTTAATTACTTTCGTTTTTAGTTTGCCTTACTTGTTTTTCCCGTAGAATTAGAAAATCCTATCAAAATCTTTGTGTTTCAAACATCAAATATCAAACCGACTTTCGACTCTCCATTTCACGCCTCATTGGGAGAACGACCCGGGAATATCATATACTACTCGGATTTCATTGATTTTCTTTCTTTAAACCTTTTCAAGTGTCACTTGATTTGGTTTGGTTAATATAAGTAGTATTATTATTTATATGTTCCTAAAGCGAGAAATCAGAAACCTTAACCAATGAACCCTTAGGTCACAAGCCCAAAGTCAAAGTAACTTCTTTTGTTTTATATCGACTATAGAACCTAAGAATGTGAATGAAGCCTTAACGGATGATAGTTGGATAGTTGCTATGCAAGAAGAATTAAATCAATTCATTGCTAACAACATTTGGGAGTTAGTTCCACAACCTAGGAATATGACAATTATAGGAACTAAGTGGGTGTTTAGAAATAAGTTAGACAAGAACGGTATTGTTTCTCGAAATAAGGCTAGGTTAGTTGCTCAACGCTATAATTAACAAGAGGGCATCGATTATGGTGAAACTTATGCCCTAATTGCTAGACTTGAGTCAATTAGGATACTATTAACTTATGCTTGTGCTTTAGACTTTAAGTATTCCAAATGGATGTAAAAGTCATTCCTAAAACGTTTTATCAATGAGAGGTATACTTGGCACAACTCCAGGATTCATTGACATTGAGAAACCGGACCATTGTTTTAAAACTAAAGAAAGCTTTATAGGTCCCTTAAACAAGCACCCAAAGCTTGGTATGATAGATAAAATCTTTTCTTATTAAACATGAATATAAAATGGGAATGGTAGATAACACTCTTTTTACTAAGAAGAATTGTTCTAACCTCATCAACGTCAAATTAAAAGTCGACGACATTATATTCTGTTTCGACATGTGAAGAACAAGTGATGAATATTGCCAAAATCATGCATGATGAGTTCAAAATGAGTATGATGGTTGAGACTTAAACTTCTTCCTTTGGACAACAAAAAAACAAATGGAAATGTTAACTACTTAATCCAATCTAAATATATTAAAGAATTGCTTAAGAAATTTAGCTTAGAAGAATCTAAACAGTTCTCCGATACCAAACTCATGAAAGACGAAGAGTGTGAGTCAGTAGATAGTACCAAGTATCGAGGCATGATAGGTAGTTTATTATACCTAACGGCAAGTAGGCCCGATATCATGTTTAGTGTCTGCCTTTGTGCCCGCTTCCAAGAGGCTCCCAAAACCTCTCACCTTGAAGCGGTTAAGCGTATCTTCTGATACATTAAAGGCACTACGCACTTAGGATTATGGTATCTTAAGGGGACCAACATAGAAATAGTAGTATATGCCGACTCTGATCATGCGGGAGATTATGTGGACCGAAAGAGCACTAGCGATATTTGTATGTTCGTGGGATGTTGTTTAACATCTTGGTTCTCGAAGAAACAAACCGCTCTTGCTATATCCACTACCGAAGCCGAATACGTAAGCGCCGGAAAGGCATGTCAACAAGCACTATGGATGAAACAAGCTCTTATCGACTACGACGTTCGACTCGACGATGTCCCGATCATGTGCGACAATAAAGGCACGATTGACCTTAGCAAAAACCCGGTGCAACATTCTCAAACCAAACACATCAAAATTCATCACCACTTTCTTCGTGATAATGTCCAGAAAGGACATATCTCAATCGAAAAAGTGCCGTCCATCGACAACATCGCCGACATTCTTACGAAACCCTTTAAACGTGAATTTTTTAACTATCTACGTCTTGGTTTAGGAATGATGGAACACATTCCATAAATCACATTAGTCCGCTTCTCCTTCTTCTGTCTCAATTCTAGTCCGTGTTCTACTCTGTGTCGTGACAACTTAAATACTTCATCCGAAGTACCTTAAGCATTTTTAATTCGCGAAATACAAATTAAAATGTCACTCCTATTCGTAAATTTTTTGTCAAAAACTAAGTCCAAAACCCCTCGCTGAGGGCAGCCCCCATACCCTAGGCGGCCCCCAACATATTTGGGACCGCCAGGCGATATGAGACCGCCATCAGCAGACACTAAAATTAAACACTTAATTAAAAAATTTCAAAACACAAAAACAAACACCCCTTTCATATCTGCGGCTACGAACACGAACAAAACACCCCAAAAACTCAAAATCAACCACTAAAACTATAATTAAAGATCAAATCAACACCTATAATCACTTACAACATCTTAAAGATCATCAAATGTAAGTCATTTCATCTATTTTCTTTCAATTTAAGTCTAGGTTTCATGATGAACACAAAAATTGAAATTGGGGATTTTTTATTTTTCTTTCAAATTTGTAAAATTAAGACTACTAGGATACAATGTATAACTAATATGCTTCTTGTAGACATAGGATTTGCATACATTTATGAGTTTGTTGAGAAATTGATTTCGAACCAAAAGCCTAATTTTATTTTCAAATCACTCACGTTAGGAACATAATAAAATTGTTGTTATGCATTGTTAATACAACTTTAAAATGTTTTCAAACACATGCATAATGATCTCATGAACAAATTTCGAGATACATAATTCATATGTATTTTTTGACTTGTTTGGATGAGCAAAATCAAATTAAGGAGCGTTTGGATTAACTCTTAAGATTTTAATTTTTAGGCTGATTTAATCGTTACTCCATATTTGTTACATCTAGGCACGAACTCAAAATATCAACACATATGTAAGAGATTAAAATATGACTTTGATTATTGTATTTTTGGTAACAATGCCTCCAATTACCGTACTAGATCATCAAAAGACCTGAAACTACATTCCACTCATATCAAATGAATTTAATCAACCATTACAAAACACAATTGCAAGTCTTGAAAAACGATATTTTCATGAGGGTAGGGTTGTGAGTCAAAATTTTGAAAACATGAGTCACATCTGTGCTAAGTTTGAATCAATTGATTTTGATTACTTGTTGAACATAAACGAACAAATTGTTGCTCGGTTTGTTCTTGAGTTCTATAGTAAACTAACTTTTGGTTATAACTCCACATGTCATTTTATGGTCAACTTTGTTATACAAAGTAAGTCATTCTCTCTCACTCTTGAAGAATTCGGTCAAATCTTAAAAATACCGTTCAAAGGTCAAGTGTCACACACCGACATGTGGTCACTCGACTACTTGTCAATAGGTGTTCCGAGTAAAGGTCATTATAAAACCACTCCTCTGTCTCCAAGTGTCGTCAAGTCTTTCATTCAAATTCCTCTACAAGGTCAAGTCACTCGTATTAAAAACAAGAAAACCATTATCGTTGACAAAAACAAAATCTTAACTCGCGAAATTCAATCTCATATGAAACCATGGGTTGATATCATTCATGAAAACGCCATTTGTCTAGGAGATCATAAGGATCATGTCTCTGCGTATCTTTTTCATATGCTTTATTGCATTGAAACCTCCACTCGATACAATCTAGCATTCTTCATTCTCAAAAGAATGGAAAAGACTTGAAGCAAACCTAAGGAAATCTTACCTTATGGAATGCTTTGGACTAGATTGTTCAAACATGTTGTGTCCGTCTTTCCTGAGCTAGCAATTGATCGCTACATCTCACATGATCGAGTCATGCATCCCCTCGCTCCTCATTATGAGCGAAAGACGCGATCGGATCGTGGCAAGAAAAGACCTTGTGAATCAAATGCTAGCTCCTCCTCCACCACTTTAAATCATCCATCCTCATCTCATTCGTTGGATGATACCCTTGATGAAAATGATGATGAATCATTTCATTCCAATTCTTCATCTCCGTCCTAAAACATCTCCTCATCGTCTAATGTTATCTCTAGAGTCCGTCAAAACCCTCCTCATGAAAGTCATAACTTGAACACCTATCTCTTTGAAACTATAAATCTTTAAACTCAACAACGAGATGCTCACCGAGAAGGGTTAAGGTCAATTGGACAAGCTCTCAAGAACATGATGGGTGGAAAACAGAAGTGAACATGTTGGCATAACCACTAAGAGACTATTATTATTATTATTATCTTTCTTGTTTAATACATTATATCTTTTAATATATTATTAGGACTAGGAATGGCAAATGACAATTACATTTGACTTGGATGATTCTCTCCATGACAATTACGTTTCATGATTAGCAAATTTTATGAATGTGACATGCGAACAATGCTACTACTTGCTAAATGATTTGTATGCTAGTTTAGGACTACATATTATTGCGTGAATTGGTTGATTCTTGAATTTGGTAGATGCCAAAATCACTAGACTTAAGAAAAAGGAAAAACTGGAAATTTTCATTCTTCCAGAAAATGGCCCCCTTAAATACCCGGCAGCCTCCCAATATATTTGGGATCGCCTGGTGATATGGGACTGCCACTAGGGGGGAACAAAAATTTTGAGTTTGCCTCTTTTTCTGTATCTTTGACCCTCCAACCTATATCCTTAAGCTGTCATTTCCCTATCTAGCTAAACCATCTTTGGCATCCTCTTCTATCCAAACCATGCTTTGCCATTCTTCCCATTATTTAAGTCATCCAATTCTCATACTTCACTACCACCTTTATCTTCTTCATCCACCTCTCCTTCATTATCAATGTCTTGCTCAAATCACCATTCCAACTTCTCTAGAAAACCAAGAATGTCAGTAAGACAAGTATGGAAACGCAAAACATCTACTCCAAAATCATTACCTTCTTCCCAAAAAGACTCACCTCCACTTCCTTCAAGAGTATATTTACAATCTCCTTCACCACCATCATACAATCCCTTAAGAGATCAAATGATCAACCAACTCCAAAACATCTTCACCATCTTTGATTCACACAATAATCCATCTAATGCCTACATTCATGCACCACCTTCACCACCACTACAACAAATTCATCCTCCTTCTCATTTTCAAGTTGAATTTCACTCAAGCTTTTATCATTGTTGCAAGTTTTTTAGACACCAATTCCACTCCTTGAGGAATGAAATCAACTTCATTCACTTTCTTCTTACCCGTACCATACCTCAAACTCGTACCCCTCCAAATCTTATGTCACCAACCCCTTCTTTTTCCCTCTTTAATTATTCATTCTTATATGATTAATCTACCTAAATAATCGACCATCCATCTTTTGATTATGGCATCTTCTACATTCCAAGAATATACTAGTGTAGATCTATGCCTTATTATGTCTTTATAATTATCTACTTTCTATTGTAATGATTCATACAACTATTGTATGAATTTATCTTAGCTCGTATTAGCTCTAGCTTTATTTTATGTTGTATGAATGTATTACTTGCATTTGCTATTGTATGAGTTTCTTAATTGTTGAATGAAACTCTCTTTTGGGTGACTTAAATCTAATGTGTTGCTTAAAAGATATTTGTCTTACACTTGTACTCTAACTTTGTTTTGTAGCAAGTAATTTTCGTAAGATCGATCCATTGGTGCCTCGATCAAGGGGGAGCATACATCAAGGGGAGTCTTGATATCGTCAATTTCTTTCTTCCTACAACTACTCGACGATCATCCTTTTTGAATTCGACAAAAAAGGGGAGAAATGGAACAAAACTCATTAATAATGTCTAACTATTAATTTTATACAAAATGAGTTTATATTTTGTCATCATCAAAAAGGGGGAGATTGTTAATACAAATAATGTCTAAAAACGTTATTTATATTTTTTGACCTCTCAACGTTTTGATAATAACAAAATGTAAAAACATTTATGATAAAATTAAACGTTTACAAATTATTAATCGTAAAATTCCATTTCTAAGATTAGTACTCACTTAAGGTATGAACAAACAAATCATTAAGTATGATTAGTGATCAAGAAAATATTTTTTTCTTATACATTATATTTTTACAAAAGAATTTCACAAAATTAATTATACAAAAGATTTTATAATTAAAAGAAAAGTTTTATTAAAAACATAAAATTTGAAATTCAATTTTCCCCTAAAATATAAGGTTCCATACCAGATACAACCTTCTCCACAAAAAGATAAAAAAGGGAGCGTAGTCCACTGGGCGCCCCCCTTATAGGCCTGGCGGCCCCCATATATATCTGGTTCCACCGGGACCGCACCCAGTGACCGTTGGATTTTCCTGCCTATAAATACTGCTCCATCCTTTGCAGAAAATCAGACCCTTTTGTACGAATTTTCTCACACTTCTTTCTCTCTCTAAAAACCTTCTTTCTCTCACTAAATATCTTGATCACTAACATCTCTTGATCTTGTTTCAAGTGATCTAATCTCTTCTTCTCATCTCTTCCTCTCATTCAAGTGCAAGAGAAGAACACTCGTATTCGCCAAGAAACGAAGTGTTAATTAGTGATCTCTCCTCTTTTCTTCTTGTTAGGAATTTTGTAATAGATAGTTCCTACTAGTAGGTATGTAGTTCCTACTGGTAGAGTAAACAGTTCCTGTTGGTAGTGTAGTTCCTACTGGTAAGGATAATAGTATAGTTAGTACTGGCAGTACAAATGTTATTCCTGCTGGTAGTACAATATTATTCCTTGTAGTATTATACTTACTACTCCGGATTTTAGTTAAAGTTAGTTAGTGATAGGGATATGCATGAGATATCCTAGGAAGTGATAACACTTATCACTTTAGCTTTTAGTTAGGGTTTCGTAGGTATTTAAGAAACCTACGGCTTGGATGAATGTAACTAATTAATTGATTAGAAAAACACGTTTATTGGAATAACCGCAGTAAATGACGAATAATGGCTTTGTCATTCGTCATGAGTTTCATTACATTAACCTCTAGTTCTGCTGAAGGACCATTTTACAGTATAAATATATACCTATGACAGGAGTAGGTTTCATTTAAGATTGTAACACCCCTAAAAATTTACAAACAACGCACGCAGAATACAACCTAAGGGGAGCTACAATCATAATATAAGCATACGAGTCACAGTAAACGACATGAATATTTTTTATTTATAAAAAGATTAGAGTTACTCAGGTCCCAACCAAAATATAACTTTACAAAAACTCATTTCAAATAATCCACAACTTGTTGAAAGTTTCTTTAAACGAGAAAATTTTCATCATATGTGCAAAGTTCTACCAAGCCCACTCCTTCGCTATCCCGCATTCCATTCTCATTCATCCCATCCAAACATGCTAAAAATGTCAACAAAACAATGTTTGCGTGAATCCATAGAGTTTATAACAATCATTTTGAACACAAGCATAGCAAAACATTTAGTTCATAGAACAATCACAACGATGCTAGAGCCACGAACCGAACCTTAACCATGTGCCCAACCTGGAGTGCTAACACTCCCAATACTAAGTACAATATGTCTCAGTATGCCCTCGCAAGGAACACACGTCTGACAGGTCGTTAGGCCAAAATAGATCTATTATTATTGCATTAGCGTTCACCGGTTAGCGGTGATTGACGGTTCATGAAGGAAAGGCCACAACAATACACTCATAGCAACGTTCACATAATAAAATCGCCTGTGTTTGATTTTCTAAAACAAGCATGTATCTCCCTCGCGGGTTTTTAAAACATATGCGAGGCTATGAACTCACCTTGCTCGTAAGCAATAATCGAATAATCTAATAACCACGTGGCGTCAATGAACATCTTGTCGCGATCGCGAAGTTGCAATTAATCCTAACGGTAATGCTCCATTCATTTAGGGAGGTATAAGTTTTGGGGTTTTTCCGATGGATAGTTACATCGACAAGACTTACTAATAAAAAGACTCAATTTCCAAATTGTAATACTTCGGTGGTTGACTAAGTGAAGTGGACCAAAGGAGTAAAAGCAAAACATGTATTGCATCTTGTATATATAATATATATGAAAACGGACACGTATAGCTCAAGTTGGGAAACATGTATCCAAAAGCAAACATTCGAAAGCGTGTTATTTTAAATATATAATTCTTTGTAAATAATGTATATATACATATATGAAAAGTGTGATATTAATTTTAAATAATAGTATTCGATACACGTTCGGAAATTACTAAATAACTCATCAAAGATTTCTTTAATACACGTAAACGTACGTTTTAAGATTAAAATTTAGACAAATAATATTTTTAAAACTTTTACAAAAATTTTAATTAATCTTTTAGTCGTGGCTTATAAAATAGTATCTTATAAGTTAATGTTCCATGTTCTTAGCGGGTTTTATATAATTATATATGTAATAACCTACTATTATTATTTAGTCATTTTTATCGGTTTTATATTATAATGCAAGTTTTAAGTGAAAACGCCAAGTATATAAATTTTTAGAAATTTCGGCATGACCTTGCCGTTTATACAACGTTTCCCATATATATAATTTTCAATATTTTCCCCCTTCTATCAATCAATGCAACAATATTATTCTTGTATCAAAATTTATAACTATCCAAGTTACAAAAATAACAATTATAAGTAAAACCAAACGCCCCTAATGGCGGATTACATACAAATCCAAACGCCCTTTTTAACCACGATTTCACATCGGAAAAATCAATAAATGACCGAAAATAAATTATAAGAAATAAAATTAACAAAAAGGGGAATCACCACCACAAGCCCGACACCACCATGGTGCGGCTGTGGTGGCTGTGGTGGCCACAGCCGGCTCGGCCGCCGCCACAGCGGTGGCGTCAAGCGGGTGAGCACAGCGAGGCACCCCCGAGGGGTTGCGCCGCCACAGCCCGACACCACATGGTGCGGCTGTGGTGGCTGTACCGTCGTCCGACCGCCACCACGATGGTGGTTTGGCGGCGGTCAGCCCCTATTCGACACCAAATCAAACCAAATCAACCACCAACTTAATTATTTAGTATTACAATCGATGTAACTACCATGCACGGAAAAATAGGCACTAGATCGGAGGTTTTTGGGAGTCTTTAGTGGTGTTTCGTCGGCTGTGGTAGCCGATACGCCACCTATAGCCGCGCCACGGCGGCGGCAGCGTGGTCACGAGCGTGGCGGCTTGGATGACGATGGTGGTGTAGTGATAATGGCATGCAAGGTAGGTGATGATGGTGGATCGGTGGTTGTAATGATGGATTCGCCGGAGGTGGCCTCGTCGGAGTAGGTGGCGGCTGCTGTGAGGGGGCCGAGGTATGGTGGTTGTGGCGTGACCCGGATAGCATGGAGGTGGCGACTATCGCCTGGATTTCGCCGGAAAAATCCACCAAAAAAGTTTTCCGGCGGCGGCGGGCAGTGGTGGCTGCCGGAAATTAGAGAGGAGGGGGAGAGGGAATTTGGGTTGAGTGTGTTTTGTTTTGATATAAAATGAGAAAAATGTTATAATTTTTGTTTATATATTAAAGGTTTTAAAGAAAATAGAAATGGTATAATAGTTGAGGGTTAAAAATGAAAATATACTAGAGGGACTAGAAGTGGAACTTTGGGTAATTTTTGTTAAATAACGGTTCGGGTCTAGTTTGGGCGAGTTAACGGATGATTTAAAAGACGAAACTTGCGCCATTGTTTTTCAAATTATTTTTCCTATAAAAACGAGTATTTACACGACCATATTTCATAAATATTTTGTAACGTTCATTTAAAATGTTCGTTTCGTTTATGATTAGACACCGGTATAATTTGTTCGTAAAATAAAACGTTAATTCGAATATTCACGTTAATAATAAACGTTTAAAAAAATGATAATTAATTTATTAAATATTTTTATTAAGTAAATTTTGATACTTAAATTTAAAATAATTGGTATCGTGTCGGTACGCGTTGTTTTTGGTTTTAGCCAAATAAATTTGAAAAAGGCAAAAATTTTATAAATGAGAATTATGTAGTAATAATTATGATTTATTATTAAAATAAATTCCGAAAAATTATTAGTTACGCGGTAATTGTTTTTATATGACGATAAAAAAAAATATCAAATTTAGAGTCATCCCCCCCCCCCAACTCGAAAAAGTCAATGGTTAATAAATAGTTCATTTAAAGTCCCGAAAAATTGACGGTTGACATTCTCCTCTCCTTTATGAGCGAGTCTTGCGCTGTCTAATCGTTTTATTTAAATTAGCCCATTTCAATTGCAATGGCGTGTAAGATGACATTTAGAATGGAATTCACTATGCTCTCACTATATGGCACTCGACTCGGGCATTTAGAAGTTTTTTCGAAGCGAAAAATGAATTCAAAAATCATTGATGATCACACCGATCAAATCAAAGCACATATCGTCCAACGGGTCTCCTTAAAAGAGATCGCGTCATTATAAAAATCGTCTGGAGTGTACATAACTCCATCGAAAGCGTTACGACATTATTCAAACAAGGCGCTTATCATTAAGCGTATACAATCACATAATTGCATGCTCGTTATCCGTCAAGCCATGCAAATCGAAAGAGAGCGCACTGATGCGGAAATCACTCGGAGTATACATAACTCTATCGAAAGCACTATGGCATTAATCGAAGAATAACAGGGTATACTTATCATTACGACACATATAATCACATAACGGACATTGTTGCTGTATAGCCAATTCATGTCAATTAAATCAATTCAATCACGTTAACTCATGCTTGCTAAATAGTCAAGCCATGATTAACAACAAATAATTCCGGCTAAGACCAGCCTAAGAAAAGTTTTTAAAGTTACAGGATGATCATAGGCCTGAAAGCCATGGATGCATATCCAAAAAAAAGATTTCTATCATCGTAGGGTGCTCACACGCGGATCCATACCCAATCATTGTAGATGTTGATCCCACGCCTTGATCGATTCTTTATGATATAAAGAGTTTGTTACCTTGGAAGAATCCAAAATAACAAAGATTTAAGATTTGTATGTATACCAAAGTGTTTGCGGACATCTACACTTCGATACTCTAGAGAAGTTATTATGAACAGTAATGATCACAAACACACAATAAAACACAAAAACTCACTGCTTCTTATTATTAAATAATACGAGTACTCTTTAAGTACTGGGGTTACCAAAACCCTTTGAAGCTAATTACAAATTTTTCTAAATGTATCTCTATAACATTTCTAAGGTACTCTACACTTTGGGATCTCTTTTATAACAGAAATACAAGGTGCCCTTTACATATGATATCAGCCTATCATTTAGGTTCATTTCAATTCAATTATAAATATCTGAACTACTCTCCATGCATTTTTTTCAGTTCATCAGCTTTCTGGACCTCATTTTGCAGTACTAACTTTCTACTACTACAGTATTATGTAACCTCTGCGCCTACTATAGTACTAACTTTGTACTGGCTGTACTCAAACTACTTTAGTATTGTTGGCTAGTTATTAAGTCTTTTGAAGATTTATCCTCACAATCTCCCCTAAACTTGTGATTGTCCTTTAAATCATCAAGTTTCTATGAAATAAAATCTTCTAGTCTTCTTCCTCTGCTGACTCGATTCTTTCAACAATTAGGTTAACTTATGAAATTGAGATCTTATAAATTCTCGAGAAGCTAATCGGCATGTGTACTCTCATGATCACCTCTAAGCTCTTTCTTCAACATCTTGGAGTCATTCTCCCCCGTGGCTTAAAGGTTATTTCTTCTTTGTTAGCATATGTATGGCATCCCATTCTCATCCAATAAAAATGTGAATACCACAGATAATTCATTACGAACTCACAGCTTAGCAGATTGTATGATGCTGATTCTTAATAATATCATCTTCATTTGGCTCAAACATAGTGTGCAAAATTCTACCAAAGCATGAGATCATTACCCGTCTGGACTTGTTAGCCCTTTACCTTTCCTTAACAGTCTGTCAACTTCCTCAAGATCTGTCTATCAAAACTCTGTTAGCATCTCAGTAAGATCTCTATCAATTCTTTGAACTTCCATCTCCCCTGTATACTTGATAATACTGAAAGTCTTAGTCAAACATAAGACTTTCTAATCCACAAATTGGAAAACTTGTAGTTATGGATTCAATTCTATAGGAACCTCTTCTCTTGGTATGATGTTTAAAAATTCTTTGAGTTCTTCTTTCTGAATCTTCCTCCATCTTTTGTCTTTTCCTTGTGCTCTTTTCTAGGAATGGACTTTCTTTCTCTTTGTTAGGTTCTTTAAACAACTTCTTCCTTTTCCTTCTTGTGTCAAATAACTTTTTCTTCACACAATCTTTTCAGGAGACTTTTCTTTTTCAGGAGACTTTCTTTTGCTTTTTGCTTCCTATTCTCTGCATCAATTGGCATAATATTTTTGATTAAATCCCAAATCTTTTCAATGATTGGCCTTATGTCATTGTAAAGAACATTCCTTAAACCTGACTTATCTTGATAAAATGTTTTTTTTTTTTTCCCTTGGTTCTTCAATGTAACATTAAGCTTTGAGGACAAAGCTCTTTTAACGGGTGGAGACTGTAACATTTCTCATTTTTCATGTCTTTGTATGACTCTATTAATGATCACAAATTATTTTAGTTCGATACACGTTTACTTTTAATATTTACTTTTAAGCTAAATTGCGTAGACTAAAAAATAATCAATGAATGTAAACGGTCACCAAATAAATTAAGGATTACATCAACCAAGTAAGAAATAATTATTAGGAAGATAATTATGTACTTTGCGTATTTTATTTTTATTGGTCACGTAAAAGGGTTACGTTTCGCGATAAAATACATTTGGACGCACCTCGAAAATACCTAGACCCAAACCAATACCCACTTTTAATTTCTTAACACAAAATTTAATCAATTTTGGTGTCAAGTGTCCTCTATAGCCGAATACATGCGTACACATGCATAGGAAATCACCAAAAATCTTGCTAAGGATCCTAAAAGGACTAGTACATCACCTAACTAATTAAGACTTGTCCTAATTGTCTCAACTAACCTAATACCCAATGGTTAATGACTCACTCTCCTTGCCTTGGTCCCCTAGGCCACGGCTAAGTGTCCACAAACACACAAATCACAATATTTCATGTATCTAAGCCTACCTTGTACATATATTGTGTAATTAAGACAAGGTACTTGAGTGGTTTAACCAAAACAATGTGTAGTTAACTAAAAACTTCACAAACCACTAGTTAGGAGCCGGTTTTGTTTAGTTTGGGACTAGAGAGAACTAACTAGCTTCATTGCCTATAAATACACACTCACACTTGACATTTTACACTCCTACAACCCTCCCTCACTCAAACAATAAAAACATACACTTCTTTCTCTCATTCGGGTCATAAACCACAACGAATACCTTCCCCACTTTGTTTGAACCTACAAACGACACGAAGGGTCCTATACAAGTGCATAAGGAAGTGCACGAGGTAAGGGTTGGCGTACATTGGGTTAATTCGATCGGGTATACATTGGATTAGCACTCTACACGTCCAAAACTCGTCAACCACTACACTAGGACTTTTGTAAGTCACATTCGAACCCATAACGATCTTATTATACATGATGCTTTGCTAACTATTTTCTCATGTCACGTTTGAATACATAAATAGTGGGATAACTAAAGAAAACATACGTTAATTTCAAATGAATGTGTTATACGCAATGCTATTGCGTATAACAACTTGTGTGGTGATTTAAAATACATAGGAAACATGTAACACGTAACATATTAACAAACAAGACCTTAACAACATTTCGTTTATATAGAAACGCGAACCTCGACGTGAACAAGAACCTTATGCATAAAAATGTAAGAAGTCTCTACGTAAACTTTCGTTGTAAACATAACACTAAGGCTAGGGAACGTGCATTCGACCTTATCCAACATATGCATGTGGCGAACCCGACCCTTACACATGTAGAATAAGCTCACATCGGTTACTAGCATACTAACGAGCCCTAAGAAACACTAGAAAGCCTAACGGGTCACTTGTAGTTTCGTTAAACCCATGCGACCCACACACGGGCCCAACAGGCCCAATAGGCCATGGCCCATAAGCTTTCGGCTTATAAATAAGCTCTACGAGCTTATTAAGATACAAGGAGTGCTTATTAGTTTCGCATGGACCTAAAGTACTTAGAGAAGCAACCCATACCCTTAATGGACTTAACGGTCCATTATGGAGGCCTAACGAACCCATTAAGGCACGTGTAATAAGCCACGGCTTATTAATAAGCCATTTGAACATTTATAAGAGCTAGAAATGACATTGGACCCACTTGGGCTTAGTATTGTTCATTGAGAACAAGCCGAACCTTTAATGGGCCTTCTAGCCCATTAACGGGCCCAAAATAAGAGGATAAGCTCACAATAAGCTTAGATCGCTTATTGGTGACCTTATGAGTACTCAATAAGCTTATTGAACCTTAATGTGCTTAATGGACTCATAGGGGAATAAATCTAAAAGCCTAGGAGGACTATCGGGTCTCGTTTAGGCCCAATAGACCCAACAGTGGGCTTATTAGCTTATCGAATAAGCTAAATAAGCAAACTAACCTTCCAAGTGCTTAACGGACTAAAACAAAGCTATTGGACCTCAATGGGCCGAACCAAATATATTTAAAACCTTTCAGGTCATTAATGGGCCCGAAAGCCCATTAACAAGTGCTTATTGGCTTATTTCAAATAAGCTGAAACCAAGACAGAATAAACTAAGTTGAAACGTTTAGGAAATAAACTAAAAAGCTAAGGGAAGCCTAGAAGGGTGTATCGGGTTAAGCTATTGGGCTTACGGGCCCAATAAGCTCGAAATAAGCCATAATAAGCTCCCCGAGCTTATTTTAAGCTTAACAGACCCACATGAGCTTATTAAAGACTTTTGGACTTATTAAAACTATAACGGATCGTTAAAACGCAAAACGGACCTTAACGGGCCCAATAAGGCCCGTTAAGCCAAAAATAAGCTCGAATAGCTTATTTTTAAGCCGAAACAGCCTTGTTGGCTTATTGGGACTAAATAAAGCCAAATACCACTAGTTGGGACTTAATTAGAGTGAAAATACAATTTTCACAAGTCAAGGGACTAAAAATGTAAACTTCGAAACTTAAGGGGTTAGATTGTTATTTTTCGAATTGCAATAACCCCAGGGACTGTTTTTGAACTTTCTGAAAACATAGGGACTAAAGTGTAACTATAAAGACCTAAATTACAATTTTGTAAACTTAAAGGACTACTTATGTAATTAATGAAACTTGGGGGTTTAAAATGTAAATAAAGTATACTAATTAAACCCAGGGGCTGTTTTGTATTTATAAGAAACCTAAGGGTGTATTTGTGAACAAAAGTGAATTAACGAAACACTTAACATAATGGTCGAACCTTAAGATATTCGGACATTAAACGGGTTTAATTTACGACGAAATAAATAAGTATATTTATTAACAATGATTTCACGTTTCTCGAGAACCATCAAAATTATAAATACAATAATCTTGTGCATCACCACACAAGTGATAACGGTATATATAAACTTAAAATGAAATTTAGTTTATACAATGAGTCGTTAGCTTAAATGTGTAAACTAAGACTTGACCGTACTTACTTAGGTACTTGACGGTGTGATTCACTGCTCACTTGGATATTTATTATCATTCAGAGAACTACCTGCTAAGGTGAGTTCATAGCCCCATGTTTTACAATTATTTAAATGATTTACATCCTTGGGGTGAGAACATGCTTTGTTTTACAAATTGGACGCAAGTGTACATTTTATACCATGATTACGTGTTTGCCTAAGTTACCATAACCCATTATGTCCATGATCATGAACTGTTAATTGCATAGATGTGATTGGGAATTACATTGTGTGGGCGCGAATGTTATGGATAGATCTATTAGGGATTGACAATCCCCGTTCGGGTGACTAGCTATCACTGGGAACGAACGCATACCATGTCGAATCTGGGATGTTGCGGGGTTAGCACATCATTCACGGACACCTGTTGGCAAATTTATATTTGCATTCATATATGTCGAGCTTTAGTGTCATGAGCTTAGGAAACGTAATTACTTTTTATGATGTTTGCATTTGTTGCTTAATCATACACTTGGAAATCTTGCGGTCCTACAATCGATTTACATAAACCTATGAATTCACCAACTTTATGTTGACGTTTTAAGCATGTTTTTCAGGTCAATAAGGCACGAGGTGCGATGATACATTGGGAGTCAATAATTGAAGAGTCAACACTTAAGATTTGGGGTCTTATTACACTTTGGGGACAATTGTTATAAACCGGAATCTTTATCTATATTGTTGAACAATTTGAAGCCATGAGCTTATGTAACAAACAAGTATTTTGTTAATCCAATGTATCTTTTTCAAACGACACGTTTAGTAGTCGTTCTCAGATCTTGTGCTATTGATCCAATAATGTAACGCCCTCGGATATTCAAACATTCCGCTGCGTGCTCAGATTTGAGGGTGTTACAAACGCAAGTTTGACATCAAGGCATAGTTTGATTAGGTGATTTTTGAAGTTTCCGTGCTTAGGGATTTATGTTGCTACGTGGATGTTTAGTGAGTCTGGTTATAGAATAATTAACACTTGATGTGACATACTTTACAATATACGAGGACATAATGTATGAATAGTTAATGCGTGAATGACCTGCGCATTATCATATAATGAGCTTTGATAGGTTTATGTTGGTTGGTCTGAATGTGTATTCGGTCAAATTTCTAAAATTAAGTGACTAGTAGTTAGTGAACAATGAGACAAGTGATGGAATCCAATATATTCTGCAACTTATCTGGTCTGCAATCTGTTTTGCAGCTTAACTGCATTAATAAGCTTTCCCCCTGTAACCATATGTTAACAATTTCATTGAATGTGCTATATGTAATGATCACTGATGAAGAAACATAAGTATAACGAACTTGATGCTGAAGTGAATAACCCAAACTTGTGTCTTATATCTTGTACTATCCACATGACTTCGAAACCATATACACATAACACCCATGTATAAGGAGACCGCCAATCTCTTAAACAATGTATCATCTTCTTCTTGGACAACATAACCAATGTGATAGCTATTGTGAGCATTGTGCACCTTACGAAAAAATCATACACTTTGCTAGATTTGTCAAGTCTTCGTCACACCGTTGTAAGCACGAACAAGTTATCTCCAAAAAAAATAAAAATTGTTTTAAGCCATTTATGATATGATAGAACACAAACCTGTGAAAACTTCACTTCACTTCAAATAGTGTTAATAACAATCTTACTTCGTAAACTTTTTATCCAACTTTTCCAAAAATGTAGCCATAATTCATTTTAAGAACAAATAAATCAAAAATAGTATTTTTAACGATTTAAGTGAATCTTCGGACATTGGAATAAATATTAAAATCTTTTAAGTGAAATGTGATATTTTTTTGAGTCCATGTTCAACCATTGTCCGATAAGTAGCCACAAATTAAATTCTTAACAAAATATAAGAGAAATTCGGATCCTGCTTCGGCCCATTATTAAAACTCATAACCCATCTATATCCAAATAGGCTTAAGTAATATCCTTAATCAAATACTTCGGCCCATGTTTGTTCAGATTCATAGCCGATCCAAAGAGTTGGTGTTTATCCTTTTTGGGGCAATAGACATCCATATTTTTACACAATACATTTCATATCATCGCCTTCTTGTTTTCATTCCAAATAAGAAGGATGACCAGAATTTTTGTTCACAATCAAACATATTTTTCTTGATAAATCAACACTGATTCCACTTACTCAATTTTTTCACTCACATAAACCCATGGATCCTTTATGTTTCTGACCAATATAATCATACATTCATATACCTATAGAGCAGTTAATTTCGGACTATCAAGATCATTTAAATGGTTTCGGGTAAGGTTTTTATGTAGTTTGTTTTTCATTTGGTAAAGATCGACGTGAATGTGTTTGTTCGGCTTGTAAAGATCTTAAATTCTTACGACTTTTATTTGAGATCCGAACACAACATAACCTGAGATCTTTGTTTTTGATTTCCTCAGTCGGTTTTGAGTCTTGAGTGTGTTCTGGAGATGGGTATAGAAGTGAGATGATGATGGTGTATGGGTTAGGTTTAGTTTGGATTTATTGCTGTTGAAGGTTGTTGTTGATATTGTTACAGATTGTTGATGCTTTGGTGGTGTTGGTTATGTTCATCATTTAAACACAACTGGGTTGACTCGGTTAAAACTGAGTTGACTCTGTTTTCTTTCACCTTTATATATGAAACCAACAATTAAAACCTGTTATGTCTGACAATAGTAACACATGAGTTACTATTGTTCTTCAATACCTGACATAATCAATTTTATATGAGGGTAACTTAAGTTTACATTTAATGAGCAACCAATCACAAACAACAGTGCTAATACACTGAAACCCATCAGAAACCAGCTATTGTGACTCAATCTTTCAGAGATCCCAAAAGAAAATATTAAGAATTTAATTGTGCTACTGTTCGCTTCTTCTTTATGTCATTCAAACCTTGTCACGATTGTTGCTTAGAAACATCTTGGACGTCAATAGTAAAAAATATTCTTGAATCTTGTAACATTATAATAGCAGTAACAAAAAAACAACAGCAAAGATACTCTATCATACTTTTTGCTTTATCGAATTAAGGTTTGTACAAAATCCTAATTTCACTGAATTTGATCATGAGCAGATTACCAAAAACACTAAAACCTTGAAGATCCTAGATATCATGAGCCACCAGGCTCTGATACCAATTGTGGAAACTTAAAACACGTGATAGGTTCTTTGATCGTTTAAGCTCGAGGTTGTTTAGACCTCATATAGGATAATATAGTAATAATGATATAAATTGCACATCGGAAATAATAAACACAAATCAAAGTTCTTCAAAGTCCTTTCTTTATTAATCAATACATACCCCTAATGATTATCTTTGATCAGAATACTATCGGTTACTATAAGTAGTATCAGGGATCAAAGATCCTGGAGGCCATCAATATCTAGACGTCTACACTAATTATACAAATTGGTACAAAATATCTTTTGTTCTCTGGTCGACTCTCTTATGTGTACATACACTTTCTGAATGATTAAAAACAATATAAACACTGGACCTCCTTTTTATAGCATAAGGAGCCAAGGCTGTACATGGAAACTATTAAAAGAATTAATGAGTAATCATTAAATATTCATCTTTATCTTTCATCTTGATCTCTTTTGACCAAACTTTTTTTTCTTATTCTCTTGTCTATCCCACTCAATGAGAACTTTAGTCCTTTTAGTTTCATCTAGTTTCATCTTGTTTTGTCTTAATCAACTTAATTATAATTCCCAAAAATATTCCCCTAGTTGATAAATGTAAACATAAATATGTACGACACTTCATCTGAAGTTGTATACGAATGAAAACTTTCCCTTAAGCTACCAAGGTTCGACAAGTTGCAAATTAATCAAACTTATTCCCTTTTGTCATCATCAAATAGGGGACCGAAATATGTAACTTTGATCTTCAAACCCAATTAACCCATTATCCAGTTCTAATTCTACCTTCCAACACTTAAATTACCCGCCATGATGCACCTTTAAGATAAATGAACATGGCAGTATAATACTTAAGACTAAGCACAGACATGTAATCTAAGGCTAGTAGCTTGTAGAAACTTCACCTTGATGTTGCATTATATGGTTAACAATTTTAACAATAAGCTTCCCCTATACCATATGTTAACCGTTTCTTACATGTAGGCTATATGTAATGATCACTGATGAAGAAAAACTATAGTATAATCATTAACCTTGATGCTGAAGTTGAATTATACCCAAACTGTGTCCGTATATCTTGTACTATCCACATGACTTCGAACATATACCCAAAACCAATGTATAAGGAGACCGCAATCTCTTGACAATTATCCTCATCTTCTATGAGACACATAACCAAAGTGATAGCAAATGTGAGCATTGAGCACCATACGAAAAATCACACACCTTTGCTAGATTTGTCAAGTCTTCGTCACACCGTTGTAAGCACGAACAAGTTATCTCCAAATGTTTTAAGCCATTTGAGATATGATAAGAACACAAACCTGTAAAACTTCACTTCAACTTCAAATAAGTGATAAACAATCTTCTTCGTAACCAATTAATCCAATAAATCCAAAAATAGTAGCCATAAATTGTTTAAGAAAAAATAAATCCCAAAAATAGTCTTTTTAACGATTTAAGTGAATCTTCAACATAGGATCTTTTAAGTGAAACGTGATATTTTTATAAGTCCATGTTCAACCATTGTCCGATAAGTAGCCACAAATTAAATTCTTAACCAAATATAAGAGAAATTCGGATCCTGCTTCGGCCCATTATTAAAACTCATAACCCATCTATATCCAAATAGGCTTAAGTAATATCTAATCT
>BQNB010044276.1:0-44988 GCA_026074375.1 Tanacetum coccineum | reverse complement strand
AGCAAACGCGTACAACACTAAAAATAAATAGCATATTTATCGACGTCGCCAAAGACTTGAAAACACAGGGTGTTATACCAGTAGCAAATTTTACTTTGCAATCCTCGATACAGTTGCTACGGGAAAATACTGATTCAGTTCGTTCAAACCAGCGGATGAGGCCAACAACACCTTCTGTACCTTTGAAATTGAAAGGTTGGCAGCTCATAAACTCTTTGTAGCTACATTTTCTTGCTACAGGAGTTTCACCTTGTCGGGTGTTCCTATTTGTATTATCAGCATTTTCCATGGTAGCAGCTTGTACTTCCAGGGCTGCTGCTACACTATCAGCAACTCATTTCTTGATGGCGGCCTGAGTCATGGCTGGTGCTGCAGATGTTGATGTCCTCTTGGGATCCATTCTATCAACATTTACAAGATAACATAAAATAAGAATCATATCATAAGTCTTTTGTATGGAAATTTTAACAATGACTTATTTGATACAAGTTTTAACAAAGAAATACACATTCTTTGATATTATGTTGCAGGATATAACGGAAAATTTTGGAATCGACACTCTAACAAGCATCTAACTCATTAGGTTTCTCGGGGACTGGTTCACTTCCCAGTGGTTTCATACCGCAATCACTTAGATAATTTATCTGGAATAGTCTGGTGGTGGTGCAGGTAAAATTTTATGCTCAATATCTTGATTATTAATCATATCCATGATGCTTGGATATAAAGGTTTAAGAAAACCAGATGGTAAGAGAACCATAGTAATCTCGGATACATAAGATATGAGTCATCACAATACAGGGTATAGGATAAACAACCATGACATACATAAACCGGTATCATGAAACAGCGAGGTATAATGGAATCACCACTGTATTAAGTCATAAACAACTTGTCTACATATTTTACATAGTCAAAATTTGACAAGTGTCATTATTTATGCCACACATCCAATGGTTGGATTCTAACAAAAGCTGTAATTGACAAATATCTAGTCTAGTAGTCTGGTGGTCCTCTATTGTGGTTCTTGAGCTCATGGATCTTGTCTAGAAGACTCTTCATATCTGATCGATGGCGAACCTGGATATCCTCGATGAGTATCTCTATATAATCCAAAGTTGATCCAATCACACACACAGGAGAGAAAGTGTCCAAAGTACATTAAATAATGATACTCCAAATTTTCACATTATAAGTATGTAGAAGACAAATCTAGACTATCTCAAGGTAAAGATTTTTTGTGGTGGAATCCTTATCTCAAGAGGCATTCCAACAAAGTTAAGACTATTATCTCTTTACTTACACGACAATCTTCACTCCTTTTATAATCAACTCGAACACATCATCAAAGACAAAGGGATAGAATTAATTAACAATTGCACAAAACACACAAGATTGTGTGATGAGAATATAGTGCATTATGATTTTCATAATTTCAAATTATGGTACAAACTGCATAACTGGGGCAGATTCTAAGTCTTGACAGAATTTATATCGATGGTTATTCAAGGGGACACAGGTGTGGGTCGAGAGAGACACATTCTAGTCAAATAATCACATCACAAGTTATGGAGATGGAGTGAGTAGAGACAAGATTCTCTTACAGATGTATTAGTCTGTGGCGTATTTGTTTTCAGTGACTCATGTTGTGAATTCTGTGGAGTAGAACAGTTCACTGGCTTCAGGGTGCAAGTGAGGAGTGTACACAGGGTAAGAACTTGAGGAGATGATCTTGTATTGAATACGAGGTACACAGTTGTGAAGGATGAGTAGTGTTGGACAGTTAGCGAGTTAGTTGATACAAAATTAATATTATATTGGGAGAAGCATGTGATATAAAACAGCCCGGTTGAGGATTAGTATTTGCGACTCATGACAGTGTAAGGGACTCTGTTTTTGGGATTCTAATCTAAAAAACATGTAGGATAAAGAAGAGGATTGTAGCTCTCTAATGCAGACGTTACAGATATTGTGTCCTACTAACACGTTAGCTGAGTAGACTTTTTTGATAAAGATTGTATAAGGTACGTGACGTGAACGGAGAATTACATAACATACAGAACACATTTATCTAACATATCGAGACTTAGATGTGTCATTATGTGAGACTACATCATAGTGCTGCATTATGGTTGTACTATGTTGTGAGGTGTGGAAGAAAGGCCGTACACAGTTAAGGAAGAGAGATGTAAGGATGACAAGATACCATTACCAAGACCTTCTTCTATCATTATATGTCCTTATAATACAATGTTGCCTAAAAGGGAGCTTATCTTGGTGAGTTCAAAAATAGTTCATCGATCTTGTTCCCAAGAGGATCCAAAACTCGTCTAATTATGAGAACTTTCTCAAATCTCAAATACTTGAGGTAGAGCAAAAGTAGAGGAGGATGACCGGGAATGGGATTGTTTCTTAGGTGGCAAGATCTCTTTAGGAAGAAAGAAATCTTGGGAATCAAACATTGGTGATAGTGGTAATACTGGAGATGGAGGCAAAACAGTTGGTGGAGCAATAGGAGCTCGTGGTAGTAGAATAGGTGATTTATTATTAGTAGCATTATATGTTTGCATAATCTTCATATATGGATCATCGTAGTAGGGTAAGATGGCTAGCAAGGCCAAAAGATACTTAGATAAATCATCCGAAGGATTAGTGTTGGGAGTTATATTTTGAGTTGATAAGACAAAACACGAATGAAACACGATGGAAACATGAAGGACCAAAGTTGTAGTCAAAGAATACTACAAAAGATAAGAATTGAAAGATTTGGTCAAAGATAATGATTGAATAACTAATTGATTTTATCATTATTATCATTATTAGTTTCCATGTAAACCTTGACTCCTTATACTATAAAAGGAGGTCTAAGGTATGTAGTTTAGATCCATCCATAGAATAGAATAGCAGACTTCTCAATGAGAGTCTAGCAAAAGCGTGTGTGTACACGTTTAGTAGTAGTAGTAGTTAATTTATTAGATAGTTGGTGTAGCCTCATTTATTCTGATCAAATATAATGAAGGCTTCAATGTTCGGTTAAAACCTTGTTTGGTAATATTGTGTTTCTATTATTTCCGCTGTATATATTAATGTTACCTGTAAAACTAATCCTAGATGGGCTGATCGATTCTCAACAATTAGGAGAGGTGTTTCCCAGTGAGGCTGGGAAATACTCTAGTGAAGCCGGGGTATAGTTAGGAGTAGTTGTAGAGGAAAAAGCATCCTCAACATCGAAATCAGATGGGACGATAATAGGGTGGTTGGATGTAGACATAACTGTGTAACAACCCAGTGGAAATAACATAAGTTATTTATATAATAGTTATGTATACTATTCAGGAAATGTAGTGGCACGAAGGACTTTCTTGGAAAATAGTTGTAGTTTAGGTTTTAACCTTGTTCTCTATAACCGAGGCTCTTGATACCAATCTGTAACACCCCTTTATTTGACATATAGCAGCGAAAGGTAATTTGGGGTATTACTTCATGAATCAACAGTCATAATCATAGAAAATGACTCAAAAGAGATGTTTTTAAAAAAATTAGTTATCATTCAATAATATATCAAAGTTTTACAAAAGAGGTCCCAAAATACATTGAAAACATAAAGTTAAATGATAACAAGTTTGGACGTCCTCAAGTCCATTGCCACTCCGTGCCATAGTTTGCTCAATTACCTGAGATAAACATGCTAAAAGGGTCAACACAACGGTTGAGTTAAATTCATAGTGTTTGTAATGAAATGTTGGAATACAAGTCATCATAAGTGGTAATAATTGCAACGAATACAATTATCATGGAAAACAGTATAATTGCCCTAAGCTTATGCAACCAAACATTAACATCCGAAGTCAATTTAACGACTTGAAGGAACAACTGTCCTAAAGGAAAGGTAACTTGCCAAAGTTATCCTTTGTTCTCAAATATAGTGCGTCTGGTTACCCCATGTACCGGTACACCAACGGGGTCGTCACCCCCAATAGATCTATCCACAATATTCACTTTCACTCGCAAGTGACTAATGGTTCATGATTAAGAAATATTAGCAGTGAAGGCAAACTTAGGCAATAATATATCAAGATAGCATACAGTTGGAAAAATACTTGTATTCATGGTTATAACATGTATCTCCCCACGAGATTTAGAAAACATGTAAAGGTGGGACTATGAACTCACCTTATCAAGGTAGTTGATTGATTTGAAATTTAATTCAAATAGGAGTAAACGACATCGTCACGCAACCTGGGGGAATATGTCAAGTCTTAGTTCGATTGTTGATATTATAAACTTTATTTCATAAAGTTTAATGTATATGATTTTGGTTTGTTAGTTTGTGAAAATATCGTATCACTGTTCGGGCTATCATAATCCAGAGGTCATGTAGTAAACGTTTGAGGAGCTAGGATACTTTAAATCGTAAATCCAGTAACTCGTCAGAACGTCTACCCAAATGAAACCTCTCACATGAAATTCTCTAGTAACGTGATACGTTATAGATTAAATGATAAGCTTTTATCATTTTAAGTTTCTTCAAAAGCTAGTGGATGATAAATTATGTTAAATATATAACATAATTGATTTATAACGTTTCGATCGATGAATGATAACGACAAATGTGTCGGGCTTTAATAAAATCGAGTCTTATAATATTTAAATAAATTTTTATAGTTAATATAAAAATATTACATTTTATACTTTTAAGAATACGAAAATGACAATATATATCGTTGGTATATATATATTTACAATTTTAATCCTTTATATATAACTATATAAAATTTTAACCCTTTATCTTTAGAAATTGGCAAAACAAGCCCTTGTGGTTTATACTTTAGAATATTGACAATTTCAGCCCCTCTAATTTGTAAGTTTCAAAATGTTACAATATATACCTCTTTGCATGAAATGTTTTGCGAATTAAGTCCAAAATCCATAATAGTTGTATTTTTCAAATCCAATTTAGTTTTAAAGCATTTAACTTATCATAATAAGCTAAAATAAGTTGGTTTTGCAAGCTTTAACAAGCTTATAGCTTATCAAAAGAGCTTATTAGCTTAGAAATTTAAAACGGGTTCGTTTGGTTTAAAAAGATTAACCTGATGGGTTTAAGGTTTTAAGATTAGTTTTCAAGCTTATAGAAATGACAAATGAGCTTATTAAAATAGCTTATACGACCAGCTTATGGCTTTTAGCTTTTTAGATACACGAAAATGGCTTATTAGGGTTTTAAGCATGCGTTTGGTTTAGGAAAACCAAACGTGTGGGTTTGTGATTCAAGAACTTATACATGGAGCTTATAAATGATTTAATAGGGCTTATTAAGAATCTAAAACAAGGCAAGAGCTTATAGAATAAGGTAAAGACTTACAAAAGCTTGAAATGGGTCAAAAATGGTGAAATGGTTCGAACACTTTAGGAGATGAATCAAGGACCCATTTTCTCTTATTTCTTAGCTTAAAAATAGCTTGTACTTCCTTCTTAACCTTCCTTGGACTTGTTTAGATCATAGTTTTGAGGTAGTTTGAAGCTTAGTGGTGAGTTTGAATGTGTGAGTGTGTGTTTCAGCTTATATATGGCTCAAAAATGATTAGGGAGCAAGTTTAGGAGAAGTAGGGACCAGGTTTACTTGGAGTGGTGGCCAAGGGTTAGCCATGGTGACTAAGGAAGGCTAAGATAAGGTGGAGAGGGTTTGGTTATTAAGGGGTGATAAGTAAGGTGTTTTCTTGGTGAGCAAGGGTATGACAATGGTGCTAGGGTGGTTGCTTGGTGGTGACAAGGTGGTGGGGTGGTTTCTTGGTGGTGACTAGTATGCAAGGAAGGTGGTAGATCATGGTGGTGGATGCTTGCTAGGTTAGAACTTAGTTTAGAACTAGTTTAGGGTGACGAGTTCATTAGGGTTTCGGGTTAGGGTTTTAGGATTTTAGGACGTGTTTGTGTAATGAAAAGAGAGGGAAATCTAGTTTAAATATGGTGCATTGGAAGCTTGTAACATGTGCTTAAAAGGTTGTATGAAATTCCTTTAGAAATTAAAGGGAAAATGCCTAATTTGAATTTGTGCTTTAACGGGTTGTAGATTGAGCTCAAATGAGTTGTACTAGGGTTTTGGAGGGAAAAGGTATTTGAATTTCATGCATTGATAACTTGAACACTTGGGTTACAAGTTTGTACATTGATTTTATATGTAAATATTACATATAGTTAGGGTTTTGTTATAAATGTTAACGTTTAAAGTCCGTTTTGATATAACGTTTGAATTATACGATAAATAGATAACGTATGGTAAAATGGTGATTAAAACATATTGCTTGACATATTATAACGTTTACTTGATATAAATGTTGATGAAATTGGTGTTGGTGGTTGCATGAGCTCGTTTACTTTTGTTATACAAGTTACGTTGCATAATGAGTGGAATAAAGCAAAAATATTCCCGTGAAAATGGTTGCATCTAATTTAATAGATGGAAATTACACTGAGGAAAATTGCATCTAATTTAATAGATGGATAATTACATTAATGAAAATTGTGGGTTGTTATATATCGATCCCAAGAGACATGTTGAGACGATTCTTTTTGGAAATTTTTGATTTTTTGATATTGTATTTTCTTTTTGAAGTTTTATCTTTTTGTATTTGTTTTTATAGGTTTTTAAACAACCTAACCATACATTGGGTTTCTTGTTTAAGACCCAAAATAAAACGACTAGTGACATGTTCCTGTGGACGTTCTAACCAATTGACTACATCAATGAAAGAGTCATAATACCTGCTTGAGCTCCTTTAACTCACTCATATAATCATCAAAAAATCTACTAGTATAAGCACTGGCAGATTCAACATACTCAGCCGTTCTTGAGATTGCATTCTCTTTTGACATTTCATCAAACGCCTTGTGAAAAACCCCATAATTCTTTCTAACTTATGATCATTTCACGGTTTTGACTTCGAACTGTGTTTCTACTCCAACATTAAACTTGTGTCTTATACATATATATGTTCAGATTTTCTGACCTAATCTGTGCCATTTGTAATGACATTTGAGACAAACAAGTATTCGGTGCCCGCACTTCATGGCGGGTATCAAAACAATTAAGCGGTTAGAATACAAAATATTAGTAGTTACGTTAGAGTAGATTCATAATGTTAAAACCTTGCCATAATCTTGTTATCTATACAGTTTTAAAGAATAAAAGATCTAAAGGGACTGCTATGAATCTTAGACTTGTCATTGCCCTAATAAACTTACTAGCAGGGTACCCGCGCAATGCAATGGCGGGTACCTTATGACTATAATAGGGGTGGTAATTTGGGTCAGGTTCGGGTTGGCGGGTTAGGGTTGATATGTTGGCAGGTTCGGTTTGACAGGTTGGCGGGTCAGAAAACCCTAACCCGAATCGGGTCAACTATATCAACCTTAACCTGTTTTCACATAACCCAAACCTGACCCATTTAACCTGTATATATACGTGGGTTGACAGGTTAAATAGGTAACACGAGTTAAATAGGTTAAACAGGTTTTGGGTTGGCCATTTAACCCGTTTTATAAATAAAAGTTGGCACATTACACGGGTTAAACGGGTTTGTGGGTCGACCCGTTTAACCCATTTAACACATATAATAATATATAAACAATTTTTTATTAAAAAAAAATATTAAACGAGTTGACGGGTCGACCCACTTAATTTATTCCCAACCCGAACCTGACTTGTTTAATAAACGAGTCAGATGGGTCGACCCAAACCCGACCCGAAATCTACTAGACTTAACCCGAACCTGTTAATTTTCGTGTCGGTTTCAGGTCGGGTCAGAAATTGCCACCCGTAGACTATATTTTGCGGCGAGCAAATGTTATTCGGTTAAACATTTTTTTAACAATAATTGTACAAATGAATGATAATTTAAAATAAAATAACTTTAAGCAATAATAATGCAAAGTATTTCATATCTAAATAAACTATGGTCCAAACAAAAGAAGGGAACATAAGTAGCATCTTTGAAACACAAGTTAAAATATCCACTTGTTGCGGCGACGTGTTCCTGTATAATTTAATTTTTTGGCGAGCGACTGGGTGAGATTCAAAGGCCAGAAGAATCTTGGATGACTGAATCTATTGTGTGTGAAGTATGATTAATTTGTGTTGTAGCTTTTTGATTCTTTCATAAACCATGAGTTTTTTTATATTAAGATTTTTTAACTGAAATTTTAATGCATATCAATAACATTTTTTCAGTTTTATATGTTACAAATATTGATATGGTGGTTACACAGTTTTTCCATTAAATCACTTATTTATCATTAATATAACCGTTACAAGTTTTGAGTTTACATGATGATAAATGAGATGTTTGGTGTGTAGTCAAATTTATATACTTATAGTATTAATCTCGTAAGAATTCTTTCCAAAATACTTCTCAACCAAGAGAAATATAAGGTAAAAATCTCACAAAAGAAAACACAATTCGTATATTTTTATCCGGGAAGTATTGTACAACTCGGGTCGTGTCCCAACGAAATCGTGAATTGAGAATTTAAGAATGATTCGGATTCAAGTTTAGAATAGTAAAGGATATTTGATTTGTTGATTACACTACAAATGTAATAGCAAGAATTGAAAAACAATTAACTAGTACGAAATTTAAATGCACAAATCGAATTAAAAGCGAGCTAAAACTGAAATTTAAAAATCTAAAGCACGAGCTTTTAAAAACAAAATTAATACCTAACATCAATAAAAACATGAATTAAAAACAATTAACTAGCGCGAAATTTAAGTGCACGGAATGTAAAAACGCGAGCTAAAACTGAAATTTAAAATCTAAAGAACAACTTTTAACAAATTTTATACCTAAAAATCAAAAATTTAAAATGAAAATTTTAGGAAAAAGAATTGGAATTTTTTATGTATTTTTGAATTTTTTATGATTTTTCTAAAATTTAATGATTTATCAAAAATAAACTTTTTCTAAAAATTAACACTAAAATTTTTCTTTTATTTTTCAAAAATACTAGATTTAAAATGAAAATTAATGCAAAAAGAATTTTAATTTTTCAACTATTTTTCTATTTTTTATGATTTATCTAAGAAAAAGTAATAACTAAAAACTATTTTAATTCCTAGAAAATACAAATTTAATGAGAAAAATATGGAAAAATGATTTTTAGAAACTACAAAGGTGCAGAAAGTTATAAAAAATAAAAGCCCTAATTTCTACTTTTTATTTTTCAACTAATTGGATTTATTAAAAATCTACCCTAATTACTAATAATACTATTAATAATAAAAAGGAAAATTAAAAGAAAATAGGAAAGACAGGGTAGGAAGGGTAAGAAAGGAAAGAACAGGGTAGGCGGGCGAACTTTGTAAAATTTACACTAAAGAGAAAACGGGTAACCCTATACTTTGATAAAAGTACGAAATAAACCCTACGAATTTGACTTATTTTGCTTATTGAAAAAGTGGTTTTCAGAAAAAACTTAAAACATGAAAGTTATAGAACAGCTTATTCCTAACAACTTTAATAAATGCACTTTCAACTTTAGACCTAAGAATAAGCTGAAAAATAAGCAATAAGTTTCTGTCACAGAAAGTAGTTATTTGAGGACTTTTTAGGATTTTTGCTTATAAAGAGCTTAAAACTTGATGAAAGCTAAAACTAAAAGAGGATCTATGTAGCTTAAGATGTATGCTAAAGTTATCTAAACAAAAATTAGTTAAGATTTAACAAAAATTTTAAGAAAATTAACCTGCAAATGTGCAAGTTTTGGATTCAAACTATTTTGAGCTTTTTAAACTAAGCTTAACAGCTTATTTTTGGACCCTAGGTGCTGAAATTTTGGGAATAAGCTAAGCTATCTTACTCTAATCAACCTAGGTAAAAGGCTTTGTAAAACTCTAAAAGGAAATGAGAAATTTCAAAGAGGGAAATGGCAAATATTATGCTGATATGAAATAGGCTTTGCTGATGCACTTTGCAACTGATGCAATGTGCAAGCTACTCAAAGACAAGCTAAACTTTGAGGCCTAATTCTTTCACTAAATGATTCTAACAGAGCACAACACAACCTTAAACTCTAAAATGCTTTTAAAATCTTAAAATCTAAGACCTACACAGTTTTAAAAATGTGCCCTGGTGCTGGCTATCAAATTTTGAACTGAAAACTTTGTTATTTTGAACACTAACTCTAAAATCCTGCTTAAAACTTATTAACTATAGAAAACTCAAATGTTTAACATGAATTGAAAGTTTATTGTTGACTTTAGGAGTCAAAAACAACATAATCCAAACACTCCTTTATTTAACTGTCAAAGCCTATAGTAAGCTTAAAGTCTATTTTAACACTAACTCAGCTAAATCTTTATATCTACTTTCTCTAAAAATCAACTACTTAAGCTATTGAATCATTAACACTTACAGCTTATTATAAGCAAAAAGCCACTTTCTCTCTTAGTGCTTATTATACTACTTTTTATAACAGATTTTAACAAAATGAAAACTAAGATGAATTCTACTTCCAAGGTTTACAGCAAATGCTTATTAAAACTATCTCAACAAATTTAAGAAGAATTAGGCACAAAATAAGACAATAAGCTAATTTTGAATTAAGCTAAGAATTTGCCAAAATGAAATATAGAAAAGAGAACCTGAATGTGAAGATTCTTCTTCACCTAGACATCCAAGTGAAGAGTCTAGGTGATCCTATTGGCACCTTGCCTCTAAACCACAGCTTAAAACTCAATAAGCTGAAATTTGAGCTTATTAGCTCTTTGCTTCCCAAAATGAACTCAAATGTTTTCAAGTGATCATGTTTTTAATGTGAATAGGTAAAAATAAGTAAATGAAACCTTAATGAACAAAGTTTGACTAATGTTGAGCTTATGAGAATCAATAAGCTCACACTAGCTTATTTAGAGCTTATTGATCAAAAACGTATTGGAATTGAAATCAAAGAACACAAACACTTTTAAAATAGATTGATATTACTAGAATTGACAAGTACAAGTTTAGAAGGAAGAGTACAAGAGCTTAAAAGCTTAATTGCTTGAAGTAAAAGAGAATTGCTTAAAAAAAACGGGAAATTACAAGGTAAAAGTTTAAAACAAAAATTTAACAACTGAAAAATGATGTCCTAGCCTTCTATTTATAGAGGAGAGGTGAAGAGAGGGAAAGATTTCTAGAGGATTCCTTTAAATCCTGGCCCTTGATCTTTTGAAGTCGAATTGTGGCCGTTTGATGGGTTTGGTGAGGTGTCCTGGCCAATGAGGGCTTGCCACATGTTTTATTGTGATTGGTGAAGGTGTATGAAGAGGTTTTATAAGAGAAAAGGGAGCGGGGTGTGGGAAAAACCGGGATTGGGCTGTGGGAATTTTTGGCGGGAAATTCAGTTAAGGGTGGTTAGGAGGTTACGATATAAGCGGGTTCAGTTTGAAAACTTTGAGGTATTGACACAATGAGTCCTTGTCTTCTTGTCCGCCCTTTCTTAGTGTTAAAGGAAGTTTAAGAAATGCAAATTCAGTCCTTGTGGTTGTATACTTCTTTTTCTTCTTTATAAATCACATTTTCTTTTCTTGGCAACTTTGGCCCTTGAATCTTTGAAACTCCACATAAGCTTCTAATCTTTGAACACTTGACAACTTTGGCCCCTTGACTTTATTCTTGACCTTTGACTTCTTTGTTTCTTTCTTTGACTGAGTCGGGCTGATCCGGCTTTGATCTTTGGCTGTTTCTTCACTCTTGTTCTTGTCTCTTTCGGGCTGGACCGGACTGTGATCTCTGCGGAATCTCACGTCTGATCTTGACTCTTTGACTCTATTTCCCGTTTTCTTTGTCTGTTTTTTGACTGATTTGTTGCTTCTTTTTGTCCTTTTCAATTCTTTTTCCTGCACAATTGGACACAAAGCAACACAATTTCTATTCTTTTGGCATTTTTATTGGCTTTTATTTGGCAAAATCCCGGGTAAATTAGTGTACAATTAAGCAAATATCAGCGATCTTTGAGAATCCTTCAATGAATCTTCTGTAGTAGCCTGCTAGGCCTAAAAATTGACGAATCTCCGTTGCAGACTTTGGAGATGCCCAATCTTTACGGATTCCCAAATTTTGCAGATCCACATGAATACCCTGACTGTCGATCACATGACCAAGGAACTGAATTTAGGGATCCAGAATTCGCACTTAGAGAATTTGGTCATACAACTGTTCCTTCTAAGAACTCCAAGATTAACTTGAGGTGGCTAAAGCATCTCTTGCTTATTCTTCGAGTATATCAAGAATATCATCATAAAGGACGAAATTACGAATTTACCAGGTATGGTTTTGCACACCCGATTCATGAGATCCATAAATACAGCAGGTGCATTAGTCAAACCAAATGGCATAACTTGAAACTCATAATGTCCAAATCGAGTTCTGAATGCGGTCTTTGGAATATCTTCTTCACGAACCCTTAGTTGATGATAACCCAACTCAGGTCGATCTCTGAGTATATACTCCGAACCTTGGTAGTGATGCCGAACAAACCAACATCCTGGGAAGCGGATAACGTTTATTACCGTCAGCTTATTTAATTTCCGGTAAATCTATGCACCATCCGGAATGATCCGTCTTCTTCTGACAACAAGACCAGGATGCTCTCCAATGGGAGGAACTGGGTCTTATAAAGCCTTTGTCGGAAAGTTCTTTTAATTGGTCCGACAACTCCTTCATCTCGGATGGAGCCAGTCGATAAGGTGCCCGTGCTACTGGCGCAGCACCAGGTATCAGATCGATCTGAAATTCCACTTGGCGGGTTGGTGGAATTACCCGACAATCCTCAAGGACATACCTTAAGAAAGTCTTAAACTATTGGCACTTCTTCAAGTTGCTTCTCCTTCGACTTGTCTTCCATCTCTTTCATAGTAACCTGTGCTAGAAAGATAGGACATCCCTCCAGCAAATACTTTTGTGCCTTGGTGCACGAGATGATGTTCAAATCAGACTCGGTGACCGAATTGCTTACGTTACCATGAAAAATTAAGTCTTGTCTCCAAAGGGAACACGAACAAGTTTTCTCATCACAGACATTTACGGCAATTATATTTAGCTAACCATTCCGATACCGAAATGCCGCTCAAACTACCGCATCTCTACGGGCATCATAGTCGATGTTGAATTGGATGAATTTAGAAAGTTAAAGTGCAACCCCGTATAAGTGTATTAACCCAAATAATTTCATACCGTCACTAACTCAACATCAAAACTATGTGACTAATGTAGTAGGGATGATATCAATCAAAGAACTAATGCAGGTAGATAAGAAACTTCTATCGCACAGTGACAAATATAATTGGAAGCATAACGGTTATTTAGAGGAACGTCCCGTGACAACAGTTAGAGTTCGGGTTTTAGTTCCAGCAAGAGCCCACAACATAAGCTCTTGCTAACAACATTCCTTTTCCAGCCCGATTCCATTTATTTCCATTCTTCAGTTTTTGGCCAGACACTCTTGAAGTGCCTTGCACTCCACACTCAAAACAATGATAACTCTGTATATTGTCACCTTGGGTCCTCTGGTTATAGTTGTTGTTGTTGTTATTAGCAGTAGGTCGAACCTTACAGTCACGGGCTGAGTGGCCAAGCTTTTTGCAGTTAGTGCACTTTTGAGTACATGGCCCATCGTGGTGATAATTACACTTGGTAAAATAGATTGTATGGTTCCACCATAAGGTTTTTCTTATCTCTAGGCCCAGCCTGTAAGCCTGTTTGCCACATTATTTTCATTTGAATGGTTGTTTGTTGGTTTTGGTTGTTCCTTGAAGTACTGTCACATTCCTTATGTTCTGCTTGGCTTCAGCTGCAGTGAGCATCTTTTTTGTCCATCATTCAGTAGCAAATTCAATATCCTCTGGCATCGACTGAGGCATATGATGCCTTAACACTGCCAGGAATCATGTCGGGAAGACACCTGACAAACTTTCCACTTTACTATTCCTCAGGGAACATTCTAGCACACATGGAGTGCCACTCTTGGAATCGTTGATTGTAAGTCATCAAATCAGTACCTCTCACTTTTAAGTTCCATACTCAAATTCCAGCTTTTAGATCTCGCCCTTGGGCGAATATTTATCTTTATCATCCTTTCAAGGCCGTCATGGCATTGATATGCACATCTTGTCCGACATCCCTTACGTTGGATTTCCAACACGTCAAGCACTCCTTGGAGAGTACAAGAAGCAAGCTTAACCTGACTTGTAATACACAGTTCTGATAAGAAAACAGATTCCATCTTTCTGCCCATTGGGGTCAGCCCACGACTCCTTCAGGTTGCCATTGAAATTTAAAGGCTGGCACTTCAAGAAGTCATGTAAGTGCAAATCTCGTGAGTAGCCCTTAGCCTTCTTCCGCCGGTTCCTGAACCATGGCTGTTATCGCCATCTCTGCTTCTGCTTGCATCGCGTTCTGCCAAAGCAGCAGCAATGCCTTGATCAATCAAAGCTTGGAGTTGAGCCTCAGTGACATTGTGGTAGGATTGGTTGTGGTGGCGGGTGTTGTCCTCGTGTTCTTCTTGTTGGTAGCAATTTTATTCCAAAACACTAGAATAAATACACGTCAGATTTCACACAATCATAAACGTAACGTGACATATGCATAATAAATAAAAAGATCACCATCCACAGCAAAATATACAACTGAAAGTGAAATCAACAATGACATAAATAAATCACATTCAACACAACAACATCGATAATCATAAATGGTGGCCTGATTACTACTTGTTCCATACAATGAGATACAAAAACCAAAAATATGGACCTAAGGCAGTGTTATCTGGGGATCACCCATAATACTATTAACACTGCATACAATATACTAAAAAAATGAAACAAAAGTCCGTACAGCCTATTACTGGGAGTAACCCATAAAACTTAAATATGCTATACAGTAAAGCTACAAATGAACATGACTAACTGCTGTTGCCAGCCTTAGCTGGTCCATCCAAAGGCTCTGGGTCCTCTGCCTCTAGTGTCCAATACGTCCCAAGTGCTGAAGTCAACCGAGTCTGAAGTGATGTGGTCTGAGTAATCAACGTGGCAACCTGTGCCTCCAGTGTCCTAACATGTGCCTCTATGGCTACACTCCTCTCCTCAGAACTAGTCCATGCTATACGAGCATATACAGCCTCTCTATCCATAGTCCAAAGCAGTGCGGCGGTAGTGTAGTTCTAATCTCTGTACGTGTGTTAACATAGGCTCCCAGTAGCCCGGACATCATGCCCTCCTCAAATCGTATCTCTGAACTCCTCAGTCCTCTAGTCTAAACATAGTATCAAGCTCTGTCACTCTCGGTCGAACCCCTCTTAAGGTGGTCGGTGCCTATCATCCATCATGGCCTCAACAATCTTCATCCCAAGTGTCAACCGCTGGGTAGGAACATGCTTGTCTTGCGGTACCAGCCGCTGAACTCTCCCAGATCACGTATCCGGAGCGGAGTAGAAGACAAGTCTCTCCTTCCGAGGCTGCATCTCACCTCAGGAATACCATACCTGAAGGGAAGTAGGTGGAAGTGATAAGGAGGTGATGCATCTGCAGCTCTCATCCGAATCCAGATGCCCAAGCTAATGGTGCCCCGCATCAGTAGGGCCTAGTAGTAGTGGATGATGTAAGGGTAATGTAGAAGATTGCAACAGGTAGTGGTTGGGTCGTAGGAGGCGGCAGATCTCAACAATGCGTGCCTCCAATGATTCCAACAACGGATGGCTCAGGATCTTACAGTCTTCCGTGCCCTACGGAGACGTATCTGGGCAAAGGGGATCCTGATATGAGGTGGTCTAGGTGTGGGTGCAGACTCATCAGTCTCAAACGCCTTTGTATCTCCAGCCAAGGGAACAGGGTCAATAATAGGTATATCAGAAGAGTTGGCCGGAGCTAGGTGCTCCTCCTCCTTGTCATCCTCCTCGTCCTCGAAAGGCTTCTCCTCATCATCATCAGCATCATCAACATCAGTGTCATCACCGAGGTCTCAACATCTCCATCCCCTCCATAAGCAGGGTAATGTAGCATTTCTCCTTCTCGTAGTCCTCCTCTGGATCAGAATCATTTACATAGCCTTGTGATTAGGCTACGGGTGAAGCATCAGCGGTAGAGGCTGGTCCTCTATGGTTGACCTCAACCTCCGAAGGTACAAAGTACTCAGGGGTACTCAGCTCGTGTACAAATGTATCTCAATGGGTGAGGTTGGTGCTCGGAACCAGGCACATAGTTTAGGGGATGCTGGGTATGCTCAGGTCCATGCACATAGTCGGGGGATGATTGGGTCCTACTGGCTGCATGGAAGTCCCTGGCTGCATGGGAAGTCCATCGTATCCGTATACAATGACACGTGGTACACCTCTATCGGGTATCTCCTCGTCGGCTCCCCAAAAGACTCTCCCTGGTTCGGAGTCAGTGTACACAGAGGTATAGGTGACAGCGGATGATGCAGAAGACATGACTGCAGGAAGATAAATAAACTTATATAAGTATATTATATAAGACCATCATAGTATATATGTAGTATAATATAAACATATAGCATAACCAACTAATGCAACTCAATAGTGTATGTGTCCCGTGAAAAACTTTTGTATGATGCAATGTTTGAAAATGGTTATAGTCCAAGTAAAAACATTTGACCTGGTTCTCTATAACCTAGGCTCTTGATGCCAATCTGTAACACCCCCAAAATGGGTCGCAGCGGAATATGGGTTGGAGAGTGTTACTTCATAGATCAACAGCACGAGATAAGAGAACGACCTCTATATGAGTCGTTTAAAATTGATACATTGGATTAAATAGACTTGTTTGTTACAATAGCCGAAGCTTAAATAGTTCATCCATGAAAAGTAAAGATTTTAAGACATAACAAATATTCCCAAAATGTAATGCATCCAAATCTTTATAGTAATGACTCCAAAATGGTGACCACCAATGTATCCTTGTTTCTCGTACCTTATTGACCTGAGAAAAACATGCTTTAAAACGTCAACATAAAGTTGGTGAATTCACAGGTTTAGTAAATGTATAAAATAGGACCACAAGATTTCCAATGTAAGACATGTAACACATACAATATCTTAAAAGTAATTACGAAGTGCACTAAGTTCATGACACCGAAGCTCGACATATATGTATGCAATTTAATGCACTAAATGTGCCCATGTAGATGTTCAAACCCGCAACATCCAAATTGTTCCGACATGTATACGTTCGTTGTTTCAGTACTGTCAAAACTGATGAGCGCTACTCACCCGAACGGGGATGTCAATCCCAAATAGATCTATTCATAACATTCGCGCTCGCTAACTGCATTGACAGTTATAGGGTGAGGCAATAGTGGGTTTAGCTACTTAGGCCAACTCGTAATATGTTTATAAGAGTACTTGCGTCCAAATGTAAAAACAATTGCCTTGTTCTCACCAAAGGGGGGTTAGTTAAAACTATTATAGTTGTATAAAAGCGGGCTCATGAAACTCACGAAAGTGAATGATTGATTATTTAAATCAATGAGGATCCGCCTCGGCAATTTGAATGCAACCCTAATTTTTATCGGTCATATTGAGTCTATAATGTTATTTCATTAAATAAAACATTCACATGTTGAATAGCTACACACCACTAATAGTTTTTATTAGAAAATATTTAAAAGTTAAAACAATAATTACTGTACTTTGTTAAATAAAAGTGTATGTACTTGTATCCGTAAGAAAATATTATTTTCGTTTACAAATGCATCGTTGTAAAAATGTATGATTTAATAATGATATTTTATTATTAAATTAATTGTTTTATAAAAGATTGTATAAAAATAAAAGTAATGCGCGCGAGTTTTAAAACTTCATATCTTTATCGTTTCGACTCCGTTTTATACGTTTCTTATGTCCACGTCTTCGTATTAAAATGATTTATCAAAATATCATATTTATAAAGTTTAACCCACTGATGAACAGTAACTTTTACTGTTCATCACAGTTTATATAAACTATTTTTATAAAAATTAAACATGTGTAACTTGTTTAAATCATAATTCGTTCGTTATAGCTCCGTTTCTCGAGATCCTTATGTCCTTGGATTAGTATTAAGAAAATTTATCAAAATATTAAATTTATAAAATTTAAATCCCTGATGAACAGTAGTATTTACTATTCACAGCAGTTTATAAAAATATTTTTATAAAATTAATTATATATCTTGTAAACTACGTAACTAGTTCGTTATAATTCCGTTTTTCGAGTTCTTTATGTCCGTGGGTTCGTATTAAGGAAAATTATCAAAATATTATATTTATACAATTTATACCCCTGATGAACAGTAACTTTTACTGTTCATCACAGTTTATATAATTATTTTTATAAGTTAATAAATATAACTTGTAAATGTGTATCTTGTTCGTTATAATTCCGTTTTTCGAGTTCCTTACATGCTCACGATCCTTGTAAAGAGCACTATTTTTATAAAATATAATACATATGGTTTATAGTTCGAATTTCAAAAATATATATAAAGACATAATTAGGGTTTCTAATTAAACAAGTAGTTTACAATCATTTATTTAGGAACCTTGCACCATTATTTTTCCAAGTGTTGTACCGTATATTTCACATGTATTTAGTCCTCTAAATGTCCATGTCCTTTGTCCATATGAAATCATCATATACTTTATATAACTTTAAAATAAAACTAGGTGGTGATTAACTAATGCAACAAATATGTAAACAATAGGAAATTAATAAACGAGTATTGAAAACTTTAAATAGACCTTATAGGAATCAAGTAGGATGATGAACACAAGATGTAAACCCCAATCAAGCCTTCAAAATCAAAACCCTAATCAAGAAAACCCTAAATATGTTTTCTTGATAAATCCTTGTCAAACTCGAATCCAAAGCTTTCCCAACACCTTGAGTAGTCTTAGGTAACCTTAGATTGAACACTTGAATGCTTGGAATACCTTGGATGCAAAATAAAAATGAAACCCTAAAAAGTTAAGGTGTGCCGTGGGTTTGGGGACCAAAAGGGAGAGAGTTTGCTTTGATTTTGCTTGTAGAAAGAGTAAGAGGATTATGGTGGACTAGGGCTTGCTTTATATAGGAAGTGGTGTGAAGAAAACACCTAAGTGAAACCATGGGGAGTGTATGTGGTATAAGGACAAATTATAAGAGACTTCTCCTCCTCCCTAGGAGGAGGGTGCGGCAAAAGAGACCAAGGACACCAAGGATTGGACAATCTTTAGGAAGTTGGGTCCAAGTACAACTTTGTGTAAGATTTGCAAGTTGTAAGAAAAGTTTAGTAGGAATTAAATGAATTATTTCATGTATAACAACCCATGTCCGGTTCTAAGATGGTATAGGTGAGAAAAATAATTAAATTTTGAGTATTGGGTATTTATGTGGGTTATTTGTTTTAAGTGTAGATGGGGTAAAGGTGCTTCCGGGTATCGAGGGAATGTAATTATTGCGAAACGTAAGAGTTTTAAGGTAACCAACAAAAATAATTATGAAAGTTATAATTATACTCCTAATATCATATTAACACTTGTTGATGTAACTTTAATTTGTTTGATGTCCGTTTACATGATCATTGATCTTATAGTTTACGCGATTTTAATATAGATAATAATTAAAAGCGAACGCGGTAAAAAACTCTAAAATATATAATGGAATTTATTAAAGTTGACAAAAAACCATGAAAATGAGAAATGTTACAATCTCCACCCGTTAGGAGGCCTTTGTCCCAAGCTCTAAGATGCAACATTCTTCGAGGGTGTGGTTTTTGTGAAGAGGTGCGGATACTTTCCTCGGAACTGATCTTCGCGTTCCCATGTGAACTCTGGACCTCTCTTGGAGTTCCATCAAACTTTGATGATGGAATACAACTTTGCCTTAGCTTCTTGATCTCACGCCTCCAAGATTTCCACTGGTTCTTCAACAAAGTGGAGTTTATCATCAATGTGTATTTCATCTAACGGAACCGCCAATGGCTCGTCAGATAAACACTTCTTTAGATTGGATACATGAAATGTGCTATGAACCCTGCTTAACTGTTGTGGTAGTTCGAGTCTATAAGCAACGGTTCCCACTTTGGCTAACACCTTGAAAGGTCCGATATATCTCGGGTTCAACTTTCCCCGTTTTCCAAAACGTACGACCCCTTTCCAAGGTGATACCTTTAACATAACTCGATCACCAACTTGAAACTCTAAAGGCTTACGCCTCACATCGGCGTAACTCTTTTGGCGATCACGAGCAGCTTGCATTCTCTGCTTAATTTGGACAATCTTCTCGGTTGTTTCATGAACAAGTTCTGGACCGGTGAGCCGAGCATCTCCGACCTCAGCCCAACACACAGGTGACCGACACTTTCGGCCATAAAGTGCCTCGAATGGGGCAGCTTTAATACTAGCGTGGTAGCTGTTGTTGTACGAGAATTCAATCAGCGGTAAGTGTCCTTCCCAACCATTCCCAAAGTCTATCACGCAAGCGCGTAACATATCTTCAAGAGTTTGTATGGTCCTTTTGCTTTTGCTCATCAGTCTCCGGGTGGTTATTGCCGTAACTCATATCCAACGAGTACCATAGCTTTGAAATGACCTCGAAGTTTGATGTATAAACCGGGAGGTCACGATCACAAATGATCGAAAACTGAGTATCAATGCCTTGTGAACATTCTTTCAAATACAGTTTCGCTGCTGGTCCATAGGTCAGTTTCCCTCATTTGTAAATAGTTTGTGCAGACTTAGTGAGTCGGTCTACAATTACCCATATGGTGTCGTTTCCACTTTGCGTTCTTGGGAGTTTGGTGACAAAGTCCATAGTGATATTTTCCCATTTCCATTGAGGAATCGCTGGTTGTACCAGTAAGCCAGATGGTTTTTGGTGTTCGGCTTTGACTCTTAAACACGTCAAACACTTTGCTAAATTGATGGCAATGTAGCTTTCATGTCTAGGCCACCAATGTCAGTTGTTCATGTCTGGTTACATCTCTTATCGGAACCCGGGTGAACAGAATACTTCGACTTGTGAGACTCATGCATAATCAGAGCCCTTAGGTCACCATAGCACGGCAACCAACTTCTGTTGTTTAGACACAAGGTTCCGTCCGCACGCGGTTCCAACTTCTCTTTCCTGGGCTTTTCTGGGTCTTTCGAATTCTCAATCAACATACCGCCTACGTCTTCAGACTTGAGGTTTTCTGGTTTTCTTGCCTCAATCTGAGCCTCCAAAATCCGCTTGGGAAGGTCCAAACCGATAGTCATAACTAAGGCCCGAACCCGTAATGGCTTTACTCGTTCCTTTCTGCTCAACGCATCGGCCACTACATTTGCTTTTCCTGGGTGATAGCGGATTTCGCAATCATAATCACTAAGCAATTCCAACCAACGGCGCTGTCTCATGTTTAACTCCTTCTGGTCAAGGATGTGTTGTAAACTTTTGTGGTCAGTGAACACTGTACATTTTGTCCCGTACAGATAATGCCTCCAGATCTTTAGAGCGAACACAACTGCGCCTAACTCCAAATCATGAGTGGTGTAATTTTTCTCATGAATCTTTAGTTGTCGTGATGCATAAGCAATCACTTTTTCTCTTTGCATTAGCACTGCGCCCAACCCTTTGATTGAAGCGTCACAGTAAGCGATAAAGTCTTCATTTCCTTCGGGTAACGCTAGAATCGGTGCACTACACAACTTTTGCTTTATCAATTGAAAAGCTGCTTCTGCCTTGTCACTCCATTCAAACTTGATCTTCTTTTGAGTCAGCTTGGTCATTGGCTTGGCGATCTTTGAGAATCCTTCAATGAATCTTCGGTAGTAGCCTGCTAAGCCCAAAAATTGACGAATCTCCGTTGCAGACTTAGGAGACGCCCAATCTTTGACAGATTCAATCTTTGCAGGATCCACATGAATACCCTGACTGTCGATCACGTGACCAAGGAACTGTACTTTAGGGATCCAGAATTCACATTTAGAGAATTTGGCATACAACTGTTCCTTCTTAAGCAAACTACAGGTTTAACTTGAGGTGCTCGGCATTGCTCTTTGCTTATTCTTCGATGTATATCAGATATCGGTTCGATAAAGCACAATTATGAATTTATCCAGGTATGGTTTGCACACCCGATAATGAGATCCATAAATACAGCAGGTGCCATTAGTCAACCAATCGGCTAAACTTGAAACTCATCATGTCACGCTACCGAGTTCTGAATGCGGTCTTCGGGATATCTTCTTCTTGAACTTTTAGGTGATGATAACCCGACCTCAAGTCGATCTTTGAGTAGATACTTGAACCTTGTAGAGTTGACGAACAAATCGTCAATCTGGGAAAGCGGGGGATAACGGTTCTATAATACAGCCTCAGCTTATTCATTCCCGGTAACGAGTGCACATCCGGAACGATCCATCTGTCTTCTGACAAAACAAGACGGAGCTCCCTAGGTGAGGGAACTGGGTCTTATGAAGGCCTTTGTCGGATACGTTCCCTTAATGTGGTCCGTAACCTCCTTCATCTCGGGATGGGCCAGTCGATAAGGTGGCACGTTGTACTGTGCAGAACCTGGTATCAGATCGATCCCCCTTTCCATTGAAATTCCACTTGGCGGTTGGTGGAAATACCCGGCAAGTCCTCTGGGGAATACCTCAAAGAAAAGTCTTGAAACTATTGGTACTTCTTCAAGTTCTTCTCCTTCGACTGTCTTCCGCTCTTTCCTAGTAACCTGTGCTAGTAAGATAGGACAGCCTCAGCCATACTTTTGTTTGTTTGGTACACCAGTTGATGTTCATCGGGACTCGTGACCGTGTTGCTTCCGTCACCATGAAAAGATTAAAGTCTTGTCTCCAAACGGGAACCGAACAAGCTTCTTATCAACAAACGATTTTGGCTATGATATTTAGTTAAACCAGTCCATACCGATAATGACATCGAAACTACCATCTCTAACGGGCATCAAGTTGATGTTGAATAGGTGATTTAGAAAGTTTAGAGTGCAACCGTAATAGTGTAATTAACTAGATTATCTACCGTCAGCTAACTCACTTCATAACCATGGTCCTTTTAATGTAGTTGGGATGAAATCAATCAAGTACTAAATGCGAGTAGATATGAAACTTCTATCAGGCGCCAGTGTCAAATAGTATTGAGGCATAAACGGTTATTTAGAGGAACGTACCCCGTGAACAACATTAGAGTTCTGGAAGTTAGTTAGTTTCCAGCAGAGCCCACAACATAAGCTCTTGCTACAGCATTGCCATTTCCAGCCCGATTCCCTTGATTTCCATTCTTCAGCTTTGGGCAGTCACTCCTGTAGTGACCTTGCAATCCACACTCAAAGCAAGTGATAACTCGGGGATTTGTCCCTTGGGACCTCTGGTTATTGTTGTTGTTGTTGTTGTAGTTAGCAGTAGGTCGAACCTTACAGTCACGGGCCGAGTGACCAGTCTTTTTGCAGTTAGTGCACTTTAGAGTACATGGCCCATCGTGGTGATAATTGCACTTGGCACATAGAGGTTTGGTTCCTCCATAAGGCTTCTTATCTCCAGGCCCAGCAGTGTAAGCCCGTGCCACATTGTTTCTTTTGAATGGTTGTTGTTGGTTTTGGGTGTTCCTTGAAGGCTCTTCAAATCTCCTTTTATTCTCTGCTTGGCGTTCAGCTGCAGTGATCATCTTTTTGTCCATCATTTCAGTAGCAAATTCAATTGCCTCTTGCATTGACTGAGGCTTGGATGCCTTAACACTGCCATGAATCATGTCGGGAAGACCACCGACATACCTTTCCACTTTAGCTGATTCCTCAGGGAACATTCTATCACACATGAGTGCCAACTCTTGGAATCGTTGGTTGTAAGTCATCAAATCAGTACCTCTCACCTTTAGGTTCCAATACTCAGATTCCAGCTTTTTGATCTCGCCCCTAGGGCAATACTTATCTGTTATCATCCTTTTCAAAGCCGTCCATGGCATAGTATATGCAACATCCTGTCCGACAGCCCTTACGTGTGAGTTCCACCACGTCAAGGCACTTCCTTGAAGAGTACAAGATGCAATTTAACTGATTTGTCAATAGCACATTGTTGCTGATAAGGAAAACAGATTCCATCTTTTCTGCCCATTAGTTCAGGCCACAACAGACTCCTTCAGTGCCTTTGAAATTCATAGGCTGGCACTTCAAGAAGTCAGTCTAAAGTGCATTCTCGTTGAGTAGGCACTTGCCTTCTTCCGCCGGTTCCTGAACCATGGCTGTTATCGCCATCTCTGCTTCTGCTTGCATCACGTTCTGGCAGGGCTTGCATGCAGCAAACGCCGTGATCATATTAAGGCTTGGAGTTGAGTCCTCAGTGACAGTGGGTGGTAGGAGTGGTTTTGCGGTAGCGGGTGTTTTCCTCGTGGCCTCTTCTTGTTGTGGTAAACATTTTCTTCAAATCAACAAGGAATATAATACACGTCAGGTTTCACACAATCATAAACGTAACGTGCCATATGCATAATAATTAAAGGATCACCATTACAATGAATTATACAACGATAGTGGAATCAACATTGACATATAAATCAACATTCATTACACAACAACATCGATAAATCATAAATCGATGGTCCTGATTAAACATGTTCAGTATAATGAAGATACAAAAAACCATAAAATATGGACCTATGGCGGTGTTTTGTTAGCTGGGGATCACCCATATACTTATCAGCCATACAAAATGATAGCTAAAAAGATAAAAACAAAAAGTCCTTACAGCTATTAGTGGGGAGTAACCCATAAAACTTAATGGCTATACAGGATAGCTACAAATGGTACATGACTAACTGCTGCTGCCAGTCTCAGCTGGTGCATCCTGAGGCTCTGGGTCTCTAGCCTCTAGTGTCGCATTACGCCCAATGTGTGAAGTCAAACTTGAGTTTGAAAGTGATGTGGTCTGAGCAATCAATGTGGCAACCTATGCCTCCAGTGTCCTAACACCCATGTGCCTCTATGGCTGCACTCCTCTCCTCAGAACTAGTCCATGCTATGCGAGCATATATAGCCTCTCTATCTATAGCCAAAGCTGTGCGGCGGTGGGCTTTTTAGGTCATAACCCTAAAGTCCGTTGTATCTCATCTCTCTGTTTATGTGTCTTGACCTAGGCTCCCAAGTAAGACCCTGGTTTTTCATTCACGTGATCCTTCACATCGTTAGACCTCGAACTCTCAAGTATCTCCTCGGTATCCTAATAGTAGTATCAAGCTCTGTCACTCTCTGGTCGACCCCCTCCAAGGTGGTCGGCGCTATCTCCATCATAGCCTCAACAATCTCATCCAGTGTTCAACCGCTGGGTAAGTCCTTTTTCTTTTGGCTGTCTCTGCGGCACCAGCCGTCCTGGAACCTCACGACTGTAAATCCTGGGGTGGGGGAGAGAGTAGTAAGCAGCTCCTCTTCCGATGCGCATTTTCAGCCTCGGGATATCGTCCTGGGAGCAGTAGGTGGGAGTGTAATGGTGGTGATGTATCTGAAGCTTCTTTCCGAAAATCCGGCGCCTATGCACTAATGGTGCTCTTGTATTGTAGGGCTAGTAGTGAGTGGTTGTGGTATGGTAATGGTGAAGATACATCAGGTAGTGTGGTGTAGGTTGTCCTTGGCAGCATGTCTCAGCAATGCGTGCCTCTATGGATGCGACATCGGTGGTCAGGTCTGCACTCTCGTGCCCTACGGAGAGTGTTCTGGGCAAAGGGATCTAATCTGAGGTGCTCTCGGTGTAGGTGCAGAGCTCGTCTCAGTCTCAAAAGCCTCTGTGATCCCAGCCGAGGGACAGGGTCAACCTAGGTATAGCAGAAGAGTCGGCCAAGGGCTAGGTGCTCCTCCTCCTCCTCGTCCTCATCCTTGTCCTCAAAAGGCTCCTCATCGTCATCAGCAACATCATCATTAGTGTCATCATCGGAGGGCTCATCATCTCTATCCCCTCCGTCAGCAGGGTAATCAGCATGCTCCAATTCGGAGTCCTCCTCCGGATCCTCCTCAGGATCGGAATCAGGTACATAGCCCGGTGATAAGGCTACGGTGAAGCATCAGTGGGGTAAGAGGTTGGTCCTTATGGGAGCCTCATCCTCGAAGGTATAAGTACTCGGGGGTACTCAGGCTCGCGGTAAAATGGTATCTCAATGGGTGATGGTTGGGTGTCAGGGACCGGGCACATAGTTGGGATATGCTGGGTGCTCAGGGTCCGGGCACGTAATCTCAGAGAGATGGTCGTGGGGCTACTGGCTGATGGGGAGTCCATCATATTCCATATACGATGACTTGTGAGTACTCCATCAGATACCTTCTCGTCGGCTCCCCAAGACTCTGCCTGGTGCGGAATCATGTGTACACTAGAGGTGTAGGTGACAGGGAATGATGCAGAATGACATGATGCAGGAAGATAAGTAAACTTCATAAGTAATTTATACTAAGACTAGTATATTTATATATGTAAAAAAAATATAATATATAACATGTATACATATCATGAGAGATATAGCATAACCAACTAATGCAACTTGGAATAGCGTATGTGTTCCGTGAAAAATTTTGTTATGATGCATGTTTGAAAATGGTTATAGTCCAAGTAAAAACATTTGACCTGGTTCTCTATAACCTAGGCTCCTGATGCCAATCTGTAACACCCCCAAAATGGGTCGCAGCGGAATATGGGTTGGGGAATGTTACTTCATAGATCAACAACACGAGATAAGAGAACGACCTCTATATGAGTCGTTTAAAATTGATACATTGGATTAAAATAGACTTGTTTGTTACAATAGCGAAGGCTTAAAAATAGTTCATCCATGAAAAGTAAAGATTTTAAGACATAACAAATATTCCTAAAATGTAATGCATCCAAATCTTTATAATAATGACTCCAAAATGATGACCACCAATGTATCCTTGTTTCTTGTACCTTATTGACCTGAGAAAAACATGCTTTAAAACGTCAACATAAAGTTGGTGAATTCACAGGTTTAGTAAATGTATAAAGTAGGACCGCAAGATTTAAAAGTAAGACATGTAACACATACAATATCTCAAAAGTAGATTACGATAGAGATGTGCACTAAGTTTATGGACACCGAAGATCGACATATATTGTATGCAATTTACTGACTAAAATGTGCCCATGTAGTGTTTCAACCCGCAACATCCAAATTGTTCCGACATGTTACGTTCGTTGTTTCAGGTTACCTCGAAATGATGAGCGCTAACTCAACCCGAAACGGGGATGTCAATCCCAAATAGATCTATTCATAACATTCGCGCTCGCTAACTAGCAGTTGACAGTTCATGAGGGTAGGAAATAGTGGGTTTAGCTTTTAGGCCAACTCGTATATGTTAAAAGAGTAACTTGGTCCAAATGTAAAACAATGCATGTTTCTCACCAAAGTGTTAAAACAATATAGTTGTATAAAAGCGGGGCTCATGAACTCACCGAAAGTGAATGATTGTTTATCTAAAATCAAATGAGTGAATCACCTCGCAATTTGAATGCAACCTAATTATTATAGGTAGTATGAGCTATAATGTATTTCATATAAATAAAACATCACATGTTGCATAGCTACACCACCACCTAATAGTTTTTATTAATTATTTAAAATTATTTATTTAAAACAATAATTAACTCGTACTTTGTTAAATAAAAGTGTATGTATTGTTTTTCGTATCCGTAAGAAAAATATTATGTTCGTTTACAAATGCATCGTTGTAAAAAATGTATGATTTTGAATAATGGATATTTTATTATTAAAATTAATTGTTTTATAAATGATTGTACAAAAATAAATTAATTGCGCAGCGACGTTTTAAAACTTCATATCTTTATCGTTTCGACTCCGTTTTATACGTTTCTTATGTCCACGTCTCCGAATTAAAATGATTTATCAAAATATCATAATTATAAAGTTTAACCCACTTTAGGAACAGTACTTTTACTGTCATCACAGATTTATATGAAATTATTTTATAAAATTAAACATGTGTAACTTGTTTAAATCTTAAACCTTTGTGTCGGTATCAGCTCCGTTTCTCGAGATCCTTTTGTACTTGGCATTTGTTATTACAGAAAATTTTTATCAAAATATTAAATTTATAAAATTTTAAAATCCCTGATGTACAGTAGTATTTTACTAGTCTCAAGCAGTTTATATAATATTTTTATAAATTTTTATTATTTATATCTTTGTAAACTACGTAAACTAGTTCGTTATAATTCGTTTTTTGGTCTCTTATGTCGTGGGTTTCGTATTAAGGAAAATTATCTCAAAATTATTATTTTCTATACAATTTTATACCCCTGATGAACAAGTAACTTGTAATGTTATCACAGTTTATTATATTATTTTTTATGGTTTAATAATATATAACTTGTTAATGTCGTTTCGGTTCGTTATAATTCCGTTTTTCGAGTTCTCTTACATGCTTCACGATTCCTTGTAAAGAGAAAGAGCACTATTTTTATAAAATATAAAATATATGGTTCATAGTTCGAATTCCAATAGTATGTATAAAGATATAATTAGGGTTTTCAATTTATAAGTTAGTTTACAATCATTTTATTTAAGAACCTTGCACCATTATTTTACCAAGTGTTGTACCGTATATCTTACATGTATTTAGTCCTCTAAATGTTCATGTCCTTTGTCCATATGAAATCATCAAATACTTTATATGACTTAAAAATGAAACTAGGTGGTGATTAACTAATGCAACAAGTATGTATACAATAGAAAATAAATGAATGAGTATTGAAAACTTTAAATAGACCTTATAGAAGTCAAGTAGGATGATGAACACAAGATGTAAACCCCAATCAAGCCTTCAAAATCAAAACCCTAATCAAGAAAACCCTAAATATGTTTTCTTGATAATTCCTTGTTAAACCCGAATCCAAGCTTCCCAACACCTTGAGTAGTCTTAGGTAACCTTAGAATGAACACTTGAATGCTTGGAATACCTTGGATGAAAAATAAAAATGAAACCCTAATTGATATATGTGTGCCGTGAGTTTAGGGTTCAAAAAGAGAGAGTTCTTGGTTGATTTGTTTGTAGAAAGTGTAAGAGTATAATTTAGGACCTAAGACTTTCCTTTTATAGTGTTTAGAACCCATTCTCAAACCTATTGAAAACACATGAGCGTGAAATGGTTTAGGGTACATGAGCAAAGTGCTCTCCTCCTCCCTAGGCAAAACCCACGGCACAAGGGGGGGGGGAAAGGGTACCTTTGACATGCCAATCTATAGTAACTTGGGTCCAAGTACATTGGTGTAAGATTTCACATGTTGTAAAAAGAGATTTATGAAAGTGTTGAATTCATTTCTTGTATAAATGCCTATGTCTGGTTTTTATGATGATATAAGTGAGAAAAATAAATAAATTTTGAGTATTAGGTATAAACGTGGGTATTTGTTTAAGTGTAGATAGGTAAAGGTGCTTCCGGGTACGACCGAATGTAATTCATTGTGAAACGTAAGCGTTTTACGTAACCAACAAAAATAAATTATGAAAAGTTATAAATTATACTCACGTAACCAACAAAAAATAAATATAGAAAATTATTAAATTATACTCCTAATAATCTATAACACTTGCATGATGTTAAACTTTAATTTGTTTGGTGCCGTTTATATTGTAGGGGTGGGTCTTGATTTTTAGTTAACGTGATTTAACTGAGAAGGGATGGAAGTATTAATATAGCGAACGCGTAAAACTCTAAAAATAAATAATGGAATTTATTAAAGTTGAAAATAACCTGAAAATGAGAAATGTTACAGTATAGGATATGAGTGGTTGTAGTAATGACCAAGAAGTGAAATACACTGCTGGTTCATTTGTGGGTAAGGCTTTAACGTGGTGGAACTCTCAGATCCGCACGCTAAGCCGGGAAGTTGTTGTTAGTTATGCATGGAATGACTTTAAGAAAAAAATAACAAAAAAAAAAAAAAAAAAAAAAAATTTTAAAAAAAAAAAAACAAAAAAAAAAAAAAAAAAAAAAGAAAGGAGTTTAAGATGACACAAGAGTTTTGTCCAGTCAATGAGATGCGCGCGCGCTGTAGAGTGCGAAAATCTGAGTTATTACGGAATCACGCCATGGCCTCAGAGACTTGCCGAATTGCTGCGATACTGGATAGGGATTTTCAGAGTTGGCGCAACGCCTGAGTTATATTCACTCTAACCTTGGTAACATCCCTTAGAGTAGGATGATTAAAAGGTATGTGTATGGCCTTGCTCCACAAATCCGTAGGATGGTGGCATCAACCGAGCCAAAGACTATACAGAAGGCAGTACAGATTTCTGGTGCACTGACCGATGAGGCTGTGAGAAATGGATCAATTAAGAAAGTTAAGAAAAGAGGAATTATGGGGGAAACTAGCAAGGATAAGAATGGTGGAGGGATGACAATATAGATGACTAGGACTTGGAATGGTTTTTTTTTGCTACTACTGTAAACTCCTGTAGGAAGAGAGACTAGGTTATCTAAGAGCGCTAGAGATGAGATAGATAAGCGCGTCCAAGTGTAACCAACTGCAACTCCTAACTATGTACCCACGAGGGGCCTTGTCGTACAATGCTTCATCACGTAACCAAGCCCGGGTTAATAGGCAAAGGATTGTAGAGGTTGTACCGAGGAATGTGAATCCTGTTAATGCTAGAAACCCAACTTTTAGAGCATGTTATGAGTGTGGTAGTACTGACCATGTCAGGTCAGCTTGCCCTAGATTGAATAGAGCACAAGAACCGGAAGGAAATCGTCCAAATCAAGTTGCTGCTAATAACGTGGGTCAGGGTCGTGGAAACCAAGGGAACCAGGCTAGGGGTAGGGCATTCATGTTGGGAGCAGAGGAAGCTCGCCAGGATCCGAACATTGTGACGGGTACGTTTACTTTGAATGATCCTTTTGCCACTACCATTATTTGACTCTAGTGCCTGCTATAGTATTGTTTCTACTACTTTTATACCTTTGGTACACACACACACACACACCATCGACGTAGGTATCCAGATATGAGATTGAGATAGCTAGCGGGCAGCTAGTAAAGATTGATAAGGTATAATGGTTGTAAACTATAAATCAAGGAGGTCAGTCTTGACATTGATTTGATACCTTTTAGGCATGGAAGTTTTGATATGATTATAGGTATGGACTGGTTTTGTCTAAATTATATAGCTGGAATAATTTCCCATGAGAAGGTAGTGAGATACACACATACACTACAGGATAGCAAGGTGCTTAGAGTAAAGGAGAGAGATCCGACAAAAGAAGCGGATTATTGATGAGTGATAAGGCTATTGATAAAAACAAGAAGAGATTAATTATGGTTATGAGATTTTCCGGAGGTATATCTTGGGATGATCTATCTGGAATTACCTAGCGCGAGCGAGAGCGTGAATTAATGTTTTCAGATCATTAATTCAACACATATCATTAAAGTGCGAGCAGGTGTCTAGAGCAACAACGCCCGTAGAAATCTATCTATCGTTGCAATCTTCTAAAATGAAGGATTAGTCTGGACAACTCAAGAACTCCAACACACAAAGGTTTTCAATTCGACCAAGTTTGTCGCCTTGGGTAGCGTGCGTAATCTCTACACACTACACATCTCACAAAAAAGATGGTTATTTAGGATGTGCAATTGAATTATAGTAAAATAAGAGTGCCGCGCCAGGGTTAACTGTGTAAGAATCTTTATCCACATGCCTAGGAATTGATGAAATCTTTTGATAAACTGCAAGGGTCACAAGTTTGTTCTCGAATATAGGATCTTTGGTTTGGGATACCATCAGCTAAGATGCAGGAGGGGATGTCTTAACCAAAGACTGCTTTAAACTCGTTTATGACATTTCGAGTTCTCTGTAATGCCCCTTGGGTACTATCTTAATGGCATCACAAGAATTGTTATGATTGTGAGAATTGTGGGTTGTTGGCACGTATTGATTATAAGTTTGTGAGTGTGTTTGGTTTAGTTTTGCTTATAGATAATATACAAGTAGACATTGTGTGATGGGTGTTAATTGTTGGGTTGTGAGTGGGATATGGAGCAGATATGGTGTTTAGGAATGATTTGTTTTATAAGTTGAATTAATGGACTAAGAGAAGTGGCATTTCTTGGGAATGTGATAAATGGTATTTGGAATTCATGTGACCCTAGTAAGATTGAAGCTATTAAAAATTTGGAAAGCCCCTAGAACTCCGACTGAGGTTCGTTCGTGTCTAGATTGTGTTGGAGTATTACCGTAGGCTCATTGAGAACTTCTCTAAGATAGCTAAGTCTCTTACTATCTTGACTCAGAAGAGTAAGACTTTCGATTGGGGTGAGGAATAGGAATTGGCAATTCAGACCTTGAAGGATAATTTATGTAATGCGCCTTTTCTAGCTCTCCCCGATGGACCAGAAGACTTTGTGGTATATTGTGATGTGTCCGGGGTAGGACTAGGCTATGTGTTAATGCAAAGAGGTAAAGTGATAGCCTATGTGTCTAGGCAGTTAAAAATTCATAAGAAGAATTATACTACCCATGATTTAGAGTTGGCTGTGGTTGTGGTTTTGTCGCATTAGGATCTGGAGACCATTATCTTGTGTGGGGGGGTGGTGGGGGGGGGGGGGGGAGCGAGCGCGTGGTGTCCATCTATACAGACTATAAGAGTCTTCAACATATCTTTAGTCATAAAGAGTTGAATATATGCCCATCGTCGCTAGGATAACGAGTTATTAATGATTATATGACTGTGAAATATGCTACCACATACACACACACACAGAGAATGTGGTGGCTGATGCCCTAAAGTAGGAAGGACGAGTAAAGCCTAAGAGATTTTAGAGCTACACACACACACACCAGCCTTCATCAAGTATCAAAGATAATGAAACTGGCGGTCTTCAGAATGAGGCTGTGGATGAGTTTGAAGTATTGGCTGAAAAGGTTTAAGATAGATATAGAACAGAGAAGTGATGGAACTTTGTACTACTTGGATCAAATATGGGTACCTTTGAAGGGTGAGGTAAGAACCCTGATAATGGATGAAGCCCATAATTCCGAATGACTACTCTGTAACACCCAGGTATCTGATAAGATGATGAGATTTTGAGAATAGGGATTTAGTGGCCTGGAATGAAAAGGATATAGCTGAGTATGTTAGTAAGTGTTTAACTTGTTTGAAGGTTAAGGCTGAGCATCAAAGGCCATCTGGCTTACTCCAACAACCTGAGATTCCCATATGGAAATGGGAAGGGATAGCTATGGATTTTGTGACTAAGTTGCCTATGACTAGGTATAAGGGCATGACCACAATCTGAGTCATTGTGGTTCGATGACAAATCTGCTCATTATCACCTTGGGTGAGGATTAAAAGATGGAAAGGTTGGCTAGCATTGTTATTAGAAAAAGATAGTTGCTGAGACATGTGGAGGGTCCTAACTAGATTATAATCGGATCATGATAGTCCGTTTTTCGCATCGAGGTTTTGGCAAACAATGTAAGGAGGCATTTAGGGCACTCGTTTAGGACATGAGACGCTAATCACTCTCCAGACCGATGTCTGTTAGTGACGTCCAATTCAAGACTTTGGTAAGACATGCTTAAGCGTGCGTCCTGACTTTGAGGAAATTAAGGATGTTCATCTTCCGTTGGTTGAGTTTTTCGTAATAACAATGTTTATCATCTAGTGTAAAGATGTGCTTCGTTTGAGCATTGAGTATGGTAGAAAAGTGTTCGTTCGCCAATTATGTGGGCTGAGGTTCAGGAGAAGGTCAGTTGATAGGTTACCTGAGTAGTTGCAAAGACACACACTCACACACACACACTCGCAATATACACACACACACACACACACGGCTGGATGACGTGATCATCAGAAAAGTTAAACTGATAAGAGGAGTAGCCTCAAGAGTTAAGTGTAGGGACTATGTCTTCTTAAAGTACCGCCTGCGAAAGGTGTAGTACGCTTTGGGAAGAAGGGAAAGTTAACACCTAGGTTTGTTGGATCGTTTGAGATTATTGAGAAAGTAGGCCCTGTGACCAATCGATTAGATTTGCTAGAGGATTTTAATGGTGTTCATGACACGTTTCACGTGTCGAACCTTAAGAAGTTTTGGCTGATCCATCAAAGATGGAGTGACATTGATAAAGTTAGGATGGACGCTCTCGTGTCATATCTTGTAGCTGCCTCTATGGTTTAGTCACCTGAAAATGCAAGGTTCAGCATGAAACTGAAGAAACTCATTGCTAAACATCGTGATCAAGAGAAGCTCAAGTCAAAGAAAGTCAAGTTGGAGGCCCTTAGATATGAGATGAACTGAGTACTAATGATGTAATTTTTGTTATCTTTTGTAAAAGATAATAGGGCCTTGTAATCCTTTAATGAAGTATCTTTTGGTTAAACTCGGTATCCTTAAACGGCTTTCTTTAAATCAATATGAGAAGAAGCTGTATTTATTCACTCACACTGATAAACACTTAGGATATATTTATATACAAATAGGAGGAGATTATTGGGCCAATTTTATTGCCCACTAATTCCTTATTTAGGATTTGAATACAAAATAACCTAAGTGTAATTATCCTTTAACAATTCAAGGTCACTGAGTGAATAGTCGCTTAGTGAGTTACCTTCAAGATGCTCAGCCTGAGTCTACAAGAAAGACTCTAGCATTCAGTAAGGCGGTACTCAGTGAATGAAGCTTGAGCCAAAGAAGAAGGTGATAGGTTCAGTGAGTTGTTGCAATAGACTTATTGAGCCCCATACGATCTCCAACAACTAGAAGACTGAAGTTAGAAAGAGCATTTGTCCCATACCTAGAATAAAAATTATAATAGAGACAAAGTTGTACAAATGTACTAGCGTATTAGGATTGGGATTAGTGCTTACCACCCATGTGGGTGTGACCCTACCTAGGTAGTATAAATATAACTCTTGTAACGAAGAAGATGTTAAGTTTGTGCATTCAAAGTCGTAACTTTCACAAACACACATCTACTCCTCCAAATCTACTAAGTCCCTGAGCAAGCTCAGTTGGTTAGCATTGTAGTTAGCTTTGCGTAACACTTTAGGTTTAGGCAAAGTTATTAGTAAGGAGATCATACACACACATTGTCATTCAATCCTTATTGTAGTTCCGCATACAATGGGATATAATTCTTAATAAAAAGAGTTAAACGTTGAAAAGTTATTTTTGTATCTTTTACTTATTAGTTATATTTACGTACACAAATCTTTTCAAAGAACAAATTATTTATTTTACTTGCTAGCCATGAGTTAGTTAATGATAATTTTTTAGTTATTGTTCACTAACAAAGTGGGAACAACAAAAAAGGCTTCGTCGATGATTATGCATAAAATCAATGGTACGACCGCTCCTCCTTGATGGGTACTCCCCCTCGTTCGAGGACACCAAGGAATCGAGCTATGGTAACTTTACTACTAAAACAAGTTAAAGGAACAACACCAATGTTTCTAACATATAGCAATGTCAAGAAAAATATTTAAACATGGTGACAATAAATATTAGCCAACCATCAATTAGTTAAATTCAACTATATATTCATATAGGAGACAACTAACAATTGCATATTTAAAAGCATAAAAGTCCATTCATTCAATTATGAAAATAACGTGTAACACACAATCATACAACTAGCATGCATTAAAAAGAAATATTATGCTTAAGGCATAATAATACATCATACATAAATAAAAGCTACAAATTTCCTAATATTTCTAGAATTCCATATGACTTGGTTGCAAAAGGTTTGGTTGAAAATTATTTGAAACATGAGTGACTAAACATAGAGTATGTTTAGTTTTGAGAAAGTGATGGTGGTGGTGGTGAATTTGGTGGAGTATTTGGAAAGGGAGGTTGTGAAAGCATGTGTTTTATGTAAGAAAACATGTATTAGAGTTCATCTCTCAATCTAAAGATAAGAGTACGGTTGTGAATGCAACACAAGTATGAATCTCCATGTTCTTCAAGAAGGTTCTAAGGAATAGGATGACCAAGAGAGGTGGTGAGGGTGATGGAGTATTGAAATGCACATCAAGTAGAGTGATTGGTGAAAGAGTAAGAGTGATGTCCATGGAACCACTTTCTTGAGTTGGAGGTGGTAGAGGTACTCTTGAAGGAGGAGACATTGGTGAGTTCAAGTAACTATTGGTGGATGGTGATGTGGAGGAGGTTGGTGATTTGGGTTTGTAATCAATTGAGGATGAAGAAGTGGCTACGGTGGATGGAGTTTTTGAGGGTGCATTTGGGGCACTTGGTGATAAGACTTGGTAATTTGGGGAAGGAGTTTTGGTGTCATCATGAGTGAGGTCAATGAATAATTGTTTTGGTGGTATGATGTTCATTTTTGGTCTTTTGGAAGGTTTAGAAATTGAAGCTTTAGTGGATGCCATGAAGGTTTATGGTGGTTGATAATGGATGAAGAAGATGATGAAGTGATAGTAAACATTTAAAGGGAATTTATTAGAAGAGAATAGTTTGGAAATGGAATGAATTTGAATTAGTTCAAGAGTTTCCAAAATGTGTTCGAGTTTTCTAGGTAAGGATAGCTAAGGCTAGGTAAAAGAGAGTCAAAAAGCAAAAAGAAACAGTAAAACCCGTAATCTGTATGACCGACCCCCTTATTGATAAGGGGGTCGCCCTTATGAGCTAAGGGGCCGCCTATCTGATACTTTTTAGACGACCCAAAATTTGATTTTTGCTAAAATTTTATGAGAAAAGTTTTATTTTCGTAATCAATTTGCAGCAAGTCCTATGTGAACATATATATGCACGAAACAAATATATCATATATGCATGCAACTAGTATAGGTATACGAGACAAAGATAAATATAAAGAGCATACTAATAACACATAATGATTAGAAGTTCTAAGCAAGCTAAACAAGTTCACATACTTCTGACTAAGTCGGGTTGTCATCACACAAGTAATTAAACATAAACATATGTTCACACAAAGTCCTAAACAAATTATTCTACCGAGCTAATCATCAGTCAACATCTTCATTTCTTTTTCTGCCCGAAAACTCCTCGCAATGCCTTGCCGAATGATTTGAATCCACCTCTAACTTATTCATAGATTTTTTGCATTTGATTGAGCAAGGTAGTTTGTCACTCGAAGAGAAGATCATCATCTTGTTGAGAGGAAGTGGGAATTTCGTATCTTTGGTAATTGAGTGGACGAAGGAATTCGATTAATGCCATTGATGCAGATGAAGAAATTACCCTAGTTAGTGTTCAAGATGATGCTGACAAAGAGATGTTTGATGTGGATGCTTTAAATGGTGAAGAGGTGTTTGTTGCAGGGCAAAATGAAAATGTTGTTGAAGAAGTAGTTGATGCTGCTCAAGTTAGTACTGCTGCAACAACTGTTACAATAACTACTGAAGAAATTACTTTGGCTCAAGCACTTGAAGCATTAAAAACTTCAAAACCCAAGGTGAAAGGGATTGTTTTTCAAGAGCCAGGTAAATCTATAACAACAAACAATCACAGGACATGGGTAAAGGAATATTGATAGAACCTGTGGAGCCTATAAAGAAGAAAGATCTAATCAGGCTTGATGAAGAAGTTGCTTTAAAATTACAAGCTGAATTTGATGAAGAAGAAAGACTTGCAAGAGAGAAAGCTGAAAAAGAACAAGAAGCCAATATTGCCTTGATTGAAACATGGGATGATATACAGGCAAAGATTGATGCTGATCATCAATTGGCTGAAAGATTGCAAGCACAAGAACAAGAAGAGTTGTCTGTTGAAGAAAAGGATACATTATTTCAACAACTCTTAGAGAAAAGAAGAAAGTATTTTCCAGCTAAAAGAGCATAAGAGAAAAGAAACAAAACACCAACAAAATCTCAATAGAGAAAGATAATGTGTACTTACCTAAAGAACATGGAAGGATACAAGCTTAACGATTTGATGTTGAAAGATTTTGATTCTATTCAAGAGATGTTTTATAGAGCATGCAAGAGGGTAAATGCATTTGAAAACTTTAGAACAGAGTTGGTGGAGGGCAAAGCAAAGAGAGCAAGAACAGAGCTAGCACAAGAGATTACAAAGAAGTAAAAGGTGGAAGATGAAAAAGAAACAGCAAAGATTAAAAAGTTAATGGAAATCATTCCAGATGAAGAAGAAGTAACAATTGTTGCTATTCCTTTGGTTGTTAAGTCTCCAAGTATTGTTGACTAGAAGATTCATAAATAAGGAAGAAAAAGCTATTATCAAATAATAAGAGCTGATGAACATTCTCAAATGTACATGATCTTTAGTCACATGCTTAAAAGTTTTGACAGGGAAGATTTGGAAACTTTGTACAAGTTGGTAAAAGCTAAATATAAGTCAACAAGACCAGTGGAAGACTTGGATTTGGTATTATGGAATGATTTGAAAATAATGTTTGAACCACATGTAGAAGATGTAGTATGGAGGAATCAACAAGACTATAAAGTGTTGAGTTGGAAGCTGTATGACTCCTGTGGAGTACATTTCTTGAGGATGCAACATGTGCAGATTTATATGTTGGTAGAGAAGAAGTATCCTCTTACACCATCTACACTTACAATGATGTTGGAAAAGAAGCTTATGATTGACTATGAAAGTGAAATGGCTTATCAGCTTCTTAAATTCATCACAAAATAGCTTAAGAAGTAAAGAAGTGTTTGGAAGCATCCTCCTGGTGTTGATGAAGCTTTAAATGAAGAAACTTGATGATTTTGAAGAAGAATATCATGTTTAGGGGAGGATTGTTAGGATTAAAAGTCTTCTTGATGTTGTTTGAATTACTACTGCTCAAGTTTATGTTAATACTGCTCTGATGAAGTTAGTGCTGCTCATGGACTTCAAAGAAAATATGCTAAGTGTTTACTACTGCTAGTACATAGTTAGTACTGCTAGTACAAAGTTAAGACTGCTCAGTTGAAGTTAATGCTGCTAGTGAAAGTTACTACTGCTAGTACAAAGTTAAGACTGCTCAGTTAAAGTTAATGCTGTTAGTGAAAGTTACTACTGCTAGTACAAAGATTGCTTGAATTTAATGTTGCTGAAGAGTTACTACTGCTCAAGAAAATATTCTAAGTAGTTACTACTGCTAGTGACAAGTTACTACTGCTAGTATAAAGTTACTAAGTTAATGCTGAAGAGGTGTTTGTCAATCTTAGTCGTTACTACAGCTAGTAACTTTGTACTAGTAACTACTGCTAGTACAAAGACTACTGCGAGTGAAAGTTACTACTACTAGTACAAAGTTAAGACTGCTAAGTTGAAGTTAATGTTGTTAGTGAAAGTTACTACTGCTAGTACAAAGACTGCTTGAAGTTAATGCTGTGAAGAAAGAGTACGAATGCTCAAGAAAAATACTTCTAAGTAGTTACTTATGGGGCTTTAGTGACATGTTACTATGCTTAGTACAAAGTTACTAAGTTAATGCTGAGGAGGTGTTTGTCGATCTTAGTCGTTACTAAGTAGTTACTACTGCTAGTAACTTTGTACAAGCAGTAGTAACTTGTCATTAGCAGTAGTAACTACTTAGAGTATTTTCTTGAGCAGTAGTAACTCTTCAGCAACATTAACTTCGAGCAGTCTTTATACTAGCAGTAGTAACTTTTACTAACAACATTAACTTTAACTGAGCAATCTTAACTTTGTACTAGCAGTAGTAACTTTCACTAGTAGCATTAACTCTAACTGAGCAGTCTTAACAATGTACTAACAGTACTAACTGTGTACTGGCAGCAATAAACACTTAGCATATTTTCTTTGAAGTCCATGAGCAGCACTAACTTCATCAGAGCAATATTAACATAAACTTGAGTAGCAGTAATTCAAACAACATCAAGAAGACTTTTAATCCCAACAATCCTCCCCTAACCTTGATATTCTTCTTCAAAATCATCAAATTTCTTCATTTAAATCTTCATTAACACCAGGAGGACGCTTCCAAACACTTCTTTACTTCTTAAGCTGTTTTACGATGAATTTAAGAAGCTGATAAGCCATTTCACTTTCATAGTCAATCATAAGCTTCTTTTCCAACATCATTGTAAGTGTAGATGGTGTAAGAGGATACTTCTTCTCTACCAACATATAAATCTACACATGTTGCATCCTAAAGAAATGTACTCCACAGGAGTCATACAGCTTCCAAATCAATACTTTATAGTCTTGTTGATTCCTCCATACTGCATCTTCTACATGTGGTTCAAACATTGTTTTCAAATCATTCCATAATACCAAATCCAAGTCTTCCACTGGTCTTATTGACTTATATTTAGCTTTTACCAACTTGTACAAAGTTTCCAAATCTTCCTTGTTAAAACTTTTAAGCATGTGACTAAAGATCATGTACATTTGAGACTGTCCATCAGCTCTTATTATTTGATAATAGCTTTTTCTTCCTTCTTTATAAATCTTTTAGTCAACAATACTTGGAGACTTAACAGCCAAAGGAATAACATCAATTGCTACTTCTTCTTCATCTAGAATGATTTCCATTAACTTTTTAATCTCTGTTGTTTCTTTGTCATCTTCCACCTTTTATTTCTTTGTAATCTCTTATGCTAGCTCTGTTCCTGCTCTCTTTACTTTTCCCTCCACCAACTCTGTTCTAAAGTCTTCAAATGTATTTACCCTCTTGAATGCTCTGTCAAACATCTCTTGAATAGAATCAAAATCTTTCAACTTTAAATCATTGAGCTTGTATCCTTCCATGTTCTCTAGGTAAGTACACATTATCTTTCTTTGTTGAGCTTTTGTTGGTGGTTTGTTTCTTTTCTCTTCTGCTCTTTTAGCTGTAAAATGCTTTCTTCTGTTCTCTAAGAGTTGTTGAAATAATGTAGCCTTTTCTTCAACATACAACTCTTCTTGTTCTTGTGCTTGCAATCTTTCAGCTAATTGATGATCAACATCAATCTTTGCCTGTATATCATCCTATGTTTCAATCAAGGCAATATTGGCTTCTTGTTCTTTTTTTGCTTTCTCTCTTGCAAGTCTTTCTTTTTCATCAAATTCAATTTATAATTTTAATGCAACTTCTTCATCAAGCCTAATTAGATCTTTCTTATTCATAGGCTCCACAGGTTCTATCAATATTCCTTTACCCTTGTCTTGTGATTGTTGTGAAGAAATTGTTGTTGTTGTTGTAGATTTACTTGGCTCTTGAAAAACAATCCCTTTCACCTTGGGTTTTGAAGTTTTTAATGCTTTAAGTGCTTGAGCCAAAGTAATTTCTTCAGTAGTTATTGTAACAGTTGTTGCAGCAGTACTAAATTGAGCAGCATCAACTACTTCTTCAACAACATTTTCATTTTGCCTTGCAACAAACACCTCTTCACCATTTAAAGCATCCACATTAAAAATCTTTTCTATTGAAGATCATCATCTATTGAAAAGAAAACAGTTAGGCCTAGTATTGTTAAGAAAGAGTTTGTCAAATCTAAACAACAAGAAAAAACTGCTAGGAACACTGTTAAACAAGTTGAGCAACATAGGCAAAACACTGGCAATCAAAGAAATTGGAACAATATGATGTCTCAAAAACTAGGAAGCAATTTTGAGATGTTTAGTAAGGCATGTTATGTGTGTGGAAGCTTTGATCATTTACAAGTTGATTGCAATTACCATCAAAAATAGTTTCAAAATCAAAGGATGGTAAAACCTGTTTGGAACAATTCTCAATGGGTGAATCATCAAAACTTTGCTAAAAAGACTCACCCCTGTGCTAAAAAGAACTTAGTTCCAAGAGCAGTACTATTGAAGTCTGGTTTAGTATCAATTAATATTGTTAGACAAAATATTTCAAAAGCGGCAGTATTGGTTAATACTGCTAGACAAGTTAATGTTGCTCACTCAAAAACAACAGTGAATGCTTCTAGACCAATGTCATATCTTTCTAAAACAGCAGATTCAACTGTTAAGAGGCCCATTCATAAGAACACATCATTTAAAAACAGTAATATTAATCAAAAGGTTAATACTGTTAGGGGTAAAAAAATTAATACTGCTAGGCCAAAAGCAGTAGTTAATGCTGTTAAAGGAAATAATTTTAATGCTGTTAAGGCCTCAGCTTGTTGGGTTTAGAAACCAAAGCATAAAGTTTTAGACCATGTTTCTAAGCACAACAGTGCATCAATCACCTTAAAAAAGTTTGATTATGTTGATTCACGAGGCAGATCCAAGTCAGTGATGGCTTGGGTCCCCAAAAGAAACTGATTTTCCTATCTAATGTGCAGGGCAATCCACAAATGGATTTACAGGATCAAGGAGTAATTGATAGTGGATGCTCAAGGCACATGACAAGGAACATGTCCTATCTTACAGACTATGAAGAGAAAGATGGAGGATATGTTGCTTTTGGAGGGAACCCTAAAGGAGGGAAAATCACAAGAAAAGGTACCATTAAAACTGGTAATCTAGATTTTGAAAATGTGTATTTTGTGAGAGAGTTAAAGTTTAATCTCTTTAGTGTCTCACAAATGTGTGATAAAAAGAATAGTGTTCTTTTTAATGACACTGAATGTATTGTTTTATCTCCAAACTTTAAGTTAATTGATGAAAGTCAAGTTTTACTTAGAGTTCCTAGAAAGAACAATATGTATAGTGTTTGTGAAGTCTAAATAATCTGATGGACTCTAAGATCGTTTAAGCTCGAGATGGGTTAGATCTCATCTAGGATTATAAACATCAAAGATTAACAATATGCAGCGGAATAATAACAATAAGAACAATGATGTTTAACAAGGTTTTATTATTCATACGTTTCCCTCTTTCCCCAAACACAATCTTGGGGCTACACTAACTAACTATCTAACTATGGTGTACACACACACCTTTTACTATTCGACTCTCATCAGTCGACTCTGCTATATCTAAAACCTATGTCCATGATCTCTTTATATAGGGAGAGATCATGACTTACAAAGGAAGAAAATCAATATGATAAGGAAGCTAATTAAATTAATTTAAATACTTTCTTATCTTTTTCTTGTAAATCTTTGACCAAATCTTCATAATTCTCCACCAGCTTGTAGAATTCTGATATGCTAGATTTAGTCCTTATGTTTCATTCTTTTATTTATTTTGTCTCATCAAATCTAGAATCCCAACAATCTTCCCCTATTTGATGATGACAAAACAAACAAAGTCGTGTACGAACTTCATCATAAAGCCAAAGCTTCCCCTGAAGTTGAGATGTAGTCATCTCCCTGAATGAAACAAAATTCCAAGCTTCCCCTTAATCAGATATCCTTTGTATCATGCCACCACATATAATAAGCTGTAAATCAATAAACCTGTAATCTTTTTCCCCTTTTTGTAATCATCCAATAGGGGTCTTGTGAAGATAAGCAACTTGAATCTTTACAACTACAAATCATATACTACACTACCAATCCAGCCTTCTAATGTCTCAAATTACCCTCCATGACGCATAATAAGAATAATGAATTCAAGACAGTAGAAACTTAAACTAGCAGTAGTAATGAAACCTTTTACCTCAAGTGGTGTATGACCATATCCTGATGGTTAAACACTTTATCAATAAAGCTTCCCCTGAAACCAATATGTTAACCATCTCTTGAATATTCAATTTTGTAGGCTTTATGTAATGATTACTGATGAAGAAAACTGAGTATAATGAATTTGATGAAGAAGTAGAATCTCCCAAACTTGTGTCTTATGTCTTGCACTATCCACATGACGTCGAACTCATACTATAGGGAAAAGTATAATTAGACCGCAACCTCTTGACAAAATCCTCATTTATCCTATAAAATGAGACACTAAGCACAATAACGTAACTCCTTCAAGTGATAGCAAAGACATATTGCTAGATTTGACAAGTCTTCGTCACATCGTTTCTAAGCACCAACAAGTTACCCTTTGACCAGAGGATATAATAAGAACACGCATCTGTGAAACTCAACTACAACATCAAATAAGCAATATTCAATTGTCTTCGTAATCACCTCTTCAATAAATCCAAAATGAGCCATAAATAATTAAGAATAAAATGTTGTTAAAAACAGTTCTATCCGAGATCCAAAAGCGTCTGTTGTCCAACATCGGACATAGCCAGCAGTATAAACAATATTCTCGAGTAGTATTAACCTCACTGCTTTTAACGCTAGCAGTCTAACTCATTCCATTTACCCTGGCAGTAGTAATACTCAAAACTGGCAGTACTAATCAAAGCTTGTAGCCTTAATATACTTGTTTCAAATCCAATCAGCAGTATTAACTTGTTCTTGTAGCAGCATTAAGTTGCATGGTTAGTATTAAGTTCACATAAGCAGCAATATTAACTTGTAAGCCTAGCAGTACTAATATCCAATTGGCAGTATAAACTTTCAACGAGCAGTACTAAAAGTATACTTGCAGTATTAACTTCTATTAGCAGTACTAAGTGTTCATTGACAGTATTAACCTTTCTTGACAGCAAAAGCATATACATAAGCAGCACTAACATACCTTCAAGCCCAAACAGCTTTAATAATCAATGTGAGTAGTACAAACTCGAATCAAAATCAAAATCCTGTTGCTTGTTCTTTTGTTCACAAACTAATCGTACCTGCTACTTCTTGTAAAAACGTTTGCCGAATGACCCATGAAACCTTTTCTTGTCGACTTACTGCTTCATTATAAATGTTTAAGAAACCCTTAAATAATAACAATGATTTACAATCATATTGCATACCCATAATAGGTAGAGAGGATGATTATAAACACTGTTATAGCAATTTATCTTCAAAACCCCAGAAAACTTTTATCACAAAATGATTTCTTGAAATTTAAGGTTTTAGGGTTTCTTCAAAAACCTTGTAGATCCTAGATCAAGAGCCCAATGGCTCTGATACCAATTGTGAAGTCTAAATAATCTGATGGACTCTAAGATCGTTTAAGCTCGAGATGGGTTAGATCTCATCTAGGATTATAAACATTAAAGATTAACAATATGCAGCGGAATAATAACAATAAGAACAATGA
>BQNB010044275.1:0-43758 GCA_026074375.1 Tanacetum coccineum | reverse complement strand
GACATCAGGATATCATTGCGTAGTTTTGCGGTCCTTCTCGGTGGAAAGAATTGAGCAAGGAATTGGGTAGTAAGATCCTTCTATGTGGTGATGGATCCTGCTGGAAGGCGTTCAAGCCAATTGCTAGCTTGATCGCGGAGGGAAAATTGAAATAAACGTAGGCGCGTTCTTTCCTTATTGTCATCGTCAAGGTCAAGTGAGTCCACAAGTTTAAGGAAATCCTTGAGGTGTTGGCTTGGATCCTCTAACCGAAGTCCGTAGAATGAGCATCCATTTTGCACCAACCGGATGGTGTCGGATAGAAGAGGTACCATGTTGTTCCCTACGGGGAGCTTGATGGTATTCCTATAGCCCTCGTGGCTTGGTTTGGAGTAGTCTCCTAGAGTACGGATAGGATTCTTGTCTCCCATAGTGGTTGACGAGAATGAGTTACGAAACAAATAACACGAAGAAAAGACAGACTACAAGAAAGCTAATATGCGGAAATTAAATCTTACTTGAAAGGATTCAAGAAAGTAGAACTAAGCTAAACTATGATCAAAACCTAACTATTCCCCAGGTGGCGGTGCCAAAAACTTGATGTTTGGTTGTCGTTGGACTTCTTTACAAGAAGTTTTACAACTCCCTAGGCAGTGCACCTAATCGTTGTAGTGTAGTATGGGCAAGGCTCGGGGTTGTTATCGTTCACTTGAGGAATAGGTTGGGAAGGCTTGATCACGACCTAACAGAGTTCTAAGGGTTGAGGGAAGATTATTTTTGTGTTTTTTATATTTATAGGAAAGCAGGTAAATCATATAATTGGATAGGTAGTTTGGTTTTAGCTATTAAAGTAAATATAAACTAAACTAATGGTGATAACAATAAGATAAAAGACTGTGTTTATTTAATCATGTATTACTCCCTAGAGTGCTTCTCCTAGTGTTGTTTCTTTGTCACACTTATGATGATCTATGTAATTATTTCCTAAGTCATGAACGAATTACATGAACCCTCTATTTACTTAGTATTCCGTTAAGGCAACGCACAAGTAAGGTAGTATAAAGACTATTACAAGGCCCCTAAGGGTACACTAAGTGCATGTGAAATATATTAAGAGTGGATCAACCATATTAGGGGGCAAGGTAGTATGAAGACTGTTACCCGATGGTATCCTTTCTACACAATCATGTTTCCCTAGACATATCAACAGCGATACAGACAAAAGCTAGTTTTCTAAGGCCTAACATGCACATCCATCACAAGAAGCAACACCACTAAGATCTACATTCTAGGTTTTATACAATCATAAATAAACACAATAGGAGGCTTAGCCAAGCATGTTATAAGTAAAGCAAGAACATAGATGAATCAAACAACACATAGACATATAGAATGATTAAATAAACCTTACTTGATTAAAACATGAGTTGGAGGAAGTACAATAGGGTTTCTAGGCCCTAAATTCGTCCCTAACAGCTGCTAAACAAACTAGGGTTCGTACCCTCTTTTTATTCTAAAGTTATACACTCAAAACCCTAAATTCGGGTTTGTATATATAGGAAAATCGTTGTGACAGCGTCGCGTTTTAATCGTGACGCCGTCATGAAAGAGAATATTCTAGATAATGGGCTGGGTCGTGTGCTCTGACGCCGTCGTGGAATCTTGTGACACCGTCTTGATTATCGTTGTGACGGCGTCACGTTATATTTGTGACGCCGTCTCCAGCCACTGTAGAGAAATTCTTGAGCAATGTTCGTGTAGGTCCGTAGTCTTGTCCGTTTCTTCTCCAAATGAGCCCAAGTCATGTGTATTTTCTCCAAATGCCTTCCAAATGCAAAATACGTGAAAAGGAACGATTAAGTACCTATTTTGGGCATAAACACACGATTTAGAGGGTTAGACGACCCCGAAAAAGTGTATAAAATGACACCTCATCAAATACCCCTACACTTGGGATTTGCTTGTCCTTAAGCAAATGGGCTTTTCTACCTAGACAATAACAATATGAGGGGTCATTTTACCTACTCTTTAAAAGTATTTTACAACACAACCTTCTAGACCTCGTAATTAAAAGCACGAAAAGTATACACTAGCACCTCACATAAGTGTTTGAGGATTCTCTCTTTCACTCGGTTGTATAATAAATTATAACATATGGGGGGGAAACGAAAATCAACACTCATTACCTGTCATAGCATATAAACTACCATAAGCTTGGTTAAAGGATCAAACCTTCCACCGACTGAGGTGCAAGCATTTATCCATTACTATCTTTAATGAGGTCTTTTAAAAGGGTTGTGGGTGCTGTATGGTGTAAAGATAAACCAATATAATGGAAACGGAAACGGATGGGATACATTTGGGTGGCTTTGGGTGATATTTTGAGTGGATTGGGTTGATAATTATTTATTACGAAATACACTTTGGTTTGGTTGCTGAAGCCAAAAGGACCTCGGACGAAGATCAACAGAACTCTACAAAACTCTACATCAATCTTTTTTTTTTCTTTTTCTTTCTCATTTTTTTTGTAACTAATATATTCTCATGGGTTTTATAATACACATCCCTACACTTGAGCTTTTACATGCTCGATATTTACAATCAATCTAATGACCCGTATTGAGGTGGATCAAAATAACATGAAGATCATTTGACAAACATATGGGGGCATTGACTTAACTTTGTTTTCCCATGCTTTGCCCGCGAAATTAAAATACTACCATGAATCTCATATCGTCCTCAAACTGTATATCTTACAAGTTAAGGGACTTAGCAAACCGTGTGTACTCAAATTATTAACTTGCGTTAAGCAATAATGTACTAAAAAATGAGTACATACAATGTAGGACTAAGGTGTGATTTGTGCTGTACACGATTGGTTTTAAAGGTGAAATGCTCTTCATTAATATCTAGAATCCACAGAAAATTACGTAATAACTTGTGGAAAAAAGGGGAGGCTCGAAGGGTTGTAACTAGGGTATCCTGGCACTAATAATGAGTGCATGGCAAAGGTAGATTTTTGTCGTGTGAATAGTTATATGATCAGTGATGATCATCATAACAATTACATGTTTTAAACGGGTTAATCCTAATGCCTCTGATCAAGCAAATCTAATACACTTACTATGCAGGGTATTGGGATGCATCAGAAAAAACAAGTTCTTAGAATTTAATATGCTATCGGTACCTACTCTCATAAATCCTAAAGTAATCGATATCATGTTCCAGAAAGGCGATTAAAAACCATGCATACACACCGTTAACGACGGAATAAATAGGACCACATGATTTGTCACTCCTTAATCGACAAGCTTAAAAGGTATAATATCTAAGGGCGAACCTGACATTGTGGGGGTGGAATTTGAGGGTTTTTATGCTAGTAATATAAATTCCTATCCATGAGACACTATTAATACTTGGTTTTCATTGGTATGTGTCATAAAGTTTTTTATATTTGGGTAAAAGTCACCTCTTATGCTATGTTTCGATATATTACCCATCATTTTAAGGACCAAGCAAATGACAAATGAAAGAATAGTTTCTAAGGATTATTTTCCCCTACACTTAAGTTGAACATTGGCCCTAATGTTCTCTAGAAGTACCCGTAAGAACGAATAAAGGGAAAAGAAAAAAAGGAAAAGAAACTAGTACTCCCCTGGTTAGCTCAATAATGGAGAAGAAACATGCGATAACTGGTTAAATCGTCCTCCAAGAATCATACAATAAAACTTCCTAAGAACTTCCAAGCTTCTTCTCATCAAATATAACCTGTAATCAAAGACAAAGACAACTACACCAAGCATAAAATGTGCGATAAACAAATATACAATGTGAATTTAGGGTTTTTCGACACGATTATATAAGTATGAGGGAGAATTGTTTTAAAACTCGTTTTAGGGTTTTTGCAGGTTTATAGCAGAAGAATACCTATATTAAATGTTATGTAAGTTTTATTTTCAAAAATAATTAAAAACTTTAAGTTTTCTGAACCTGGGCGTTTGACACAGTCAGGGTTTTTGTGACTCCGTCACATGTGTTGTGGTGACGGCATCACGTGTAAATCGTGACGCCGTCTCCACGTTTTATGAAAATGAAATTTTTGTTTTTGATGAAAAATTTCCTGCATTTCATTCCATAAGTTAATTCCTGTATAAATGGCTGCATACAACCTAAGATTTAACAATTCAATCATATGACTCGAAACTGACGCTAATTAATCTAAACAATTCATTTAACATGTTTGAACTTGGCTCAAAAGCCAGATAAATTCCCCTACACTTATTGTTGCAAAATACCTTTGTTGAATTTTAAGACAATGGTTTAAATTTAAGACAAACAAAGCATGATTACAAGATAGTTCAAACATAATAAAACAAACTATAAAGAATTAAAACACACATGACACTCCTAATTTGAGGGAAAAGTAAATTGGGTTGCCTCCCAATAAGCGCTTTTCTTTATTAACGAGTCTTGTAGTTAGACTCGAAGTCACACGTTCTTACGTGACTTCTCCTTCATCATCCATTCCTCTTTCTACTTTAATGGAAGCGGATTGTTAATTTTTGAAGTTGTTGCCCCTCCATTGGTTGAACTTCATCTCCTTCTCAAGGTGGAGTCTTATTCTTTCTTCCCATTCTAGTACTAGCCTATTTACAGTCATGATAGGGGCTATAGGCTCTATGTCGTTCTTAACTCCTTTGTCAGTCATACACGAGGAATCAGATATCCTATGGAAACTTACCTTACTCTTTCCTGATCTTAGAGTTATGGTGCCTGTATCAAATTTAATTGTGGCCTTGGCTGTTGTCAGGAATGGTGTTCCTAAGATAAAGGGCCTCTTTTCGTTTTCTTTGATATCCAAAATCACAAAGTCTACGGGGAATACATGTTCATCGACCTCTACTAACACATCCTCAACAATTCCTAAAGGGTAAATGTACGAGTAGCTAGCTAGTGATAGTTCTTATGTCTGTCTCAGGCACAGGCCATTTCGGTCGGTAGGTTTCATGTATAGGTGGAGTAGGGCCCAGAAACGTTCACATCGGTCCTTGATCAACTCGAGGCTGTTCACTTGCTTAAGGTCCCCTATGCTGCAAGGTATTTCAAAATTCCCTCTAATGTCCTCCTTCTTTGTTATCTTTTTCTTGAGAATTGCGTCATAAACAGGTCGCCCATGTAATACTTTATATGCCTTCGTCTTTTTCTTTCCAACTCGGGTTCCTGACAGAGAGTTATTGAATCTGTTGTTTTTGACTAGTCCCTTGATTATATTTTCATTGATCTTATGCTTCAAGTAATACACGACAGGCTGAGACCCGGATGCTTCTGCTGCTTCATCATTCTTAAGTGTTTTGATTGACTCATTTTCGGCCCTGTTCTCAGCTCCATTCATTGCTTAGGCCTCTTTTACTGGCATTTCTGTTTCGGTAGGCATCTTAGTGTTGTCGGGTGTCTCGTCCGCCTTGTTATTCTCTTCTTCTTCATTTCTTGCAAGGGAGATAGAGTTTACGCTCTTGGTGATGAAGAATTTAGCTTCTTCCTTTATCAATACTTTCTCAGGGGTTCTGCTGGTCATGATTTCCTTGAGAAGCCTGAACATTTTAGTCATCCTATCATTGATTTCCTCGCATTGCTTAAAGATGGTGTTCTCAAATCTTTCCATTCTTTCGTTGTGCGCAGCCATGTAATCCCTTACTCGAGCCTCAAAATTAGTTCCTAATGCTTGTGGTTGAGGAGTTGGACCTATACGTTCACGAAAAGCGACAGGAGTTCCAGTGTGGGTTATTCGTTTGATTTTTCGGGTGATATGAGCTCGATAGGCTTGCATTGACATCATGATTTACGGGTAGTGTGTCTGAGCTTGATGGGCGGGTGTCTGATCGCGACACTTTTAGTAAGAAGTTAATTGATCTTCAAGCTTAAGAATCTCGGTTTGGGTGTTTTTCGTGAGGCCTTGAGCTGCAGTGATAGCCTTGACTGGTTTGACGAATTCCTTTGTGTCATCCCAGCCTTCATGGTCATAGAGGGCGAGGTTCTCAATGATTTCCCATGATTCGTTGCATTTTTTATTTAGCGGAGTTGGCCTCCGCCGTGCGCATTGTCAATCTCGCATCTTAGAGGAAAGGGAGACATGATCATAAAAAAATTGGATTGAAGCTTCGATCGATGCCATGATGAGGGACTTTTTGGAGTAAGTCCTTGAAACGAGTCCATGCTTCGGATAATGATTCTCCATGATGTTGTTGGAACATCAGGATATCGTTACGGAGTTTTGCAGTCCTTCCCGGTGGAAACAATTGAGCAAGGAATCGGGTAGTAAGATCCTCCCATGTGGTGATGGATCCTGCTGGAAGGCGTTCAAGCCAATTACTAGCTTGATCGCGAAGGGAAAATTGAAACAAACGCAGGCGCGTTCTTTCCCTATTTTCATAGTCAAGGTCGAGTGAGTCCACAAGTTTAAGGAAATCCTTAAGGTGTTGGTTAGGATCCTCGGACCGAAGTCCGTGGAATGAGCATCCGTTTTGCACCAACCGGATGGTGTCGGATCAAAGAGGTACCACGTTTTTCCCTGCGGGGAGCTCGATGGTATTCCTATAGCCCCTTTGGCTTGGTTTGGAGTAGTCTCCTAGAGTACGGATAGGATTCTCGTCTCCCATGGTGGTTGACGAGAATGGGTTACGAAACAGATAGCACAAAGAAAAGATAGACTACAAGAAAGCTAATATGCAGAAATTAAATCTTACTTGAAAGGATTCAAGCAAGTAGAATTAAGCTAAACTATGATCAAAACCTAACTATTCCCCAGGCGGCGGCGCCAAAAACTTGAGGCGGTCGTCGTAGGACTTCTACACAAATTTATTTTTAACTCCCTAGGCAGAACACCTAATCGTTGTAGTAGTAGTATAGGCAAGACTCGAGGGGTTGTTATCGTTCACTCGAGGAATAGGTTGGGAAAGCTTGATCACGGTCTAACAGAATTCTAAAGGTTGAGGGAAGATTATTTTTGGTATTTTGTATTTTATGGAAAGCAAGTAAATCATATAATTGTAGAGGTTGGTTGGTTTTAGCTATTAAACTAAATATAAATCTAAACTAATGGTGATAACAATAAGATAAAAGATTGTGTTTATTTAATCATGTATTACTCCCTAGATTGCTTCTCCTTGTGTTGTTGCCTTGTCACACTTGTGATGATATGTGTAATTATTTTCTAAGTCATGAACAAATTACATGAAACCGCCGTCTACTTACCATTCCGTTAGATCAACGCACAAGCAAGGTAGTATGAAGACTATTACAAGGCCCCTAAGGGTACACTAAGTGCATGTGAAATATATTAAGAGTGGATCAACCATATTAGAGGGTAAGGTAGTATGAAGATTGTTACCCGACGGTATCCTTTCTACACAATCATGTTTTCCTAGACATATCAACAGCGATACATACAAAACTGATTTTCTAAGACCTAACATGCACATCCATCACAAGAAGCAACACCACTAAGATCTACATTCTAGGTTTCATACAATCATAAATAAACACAATAGGAGGTTTAGCCAAGCATGTTAAAGATAAAGCAAGAACATAGATGAATCAAACAACACATAGACATATTGAATGATGAAAAAAATCTAATAATAAATAAAATGATTTTTATATATAAAAATTTTATTGATTTGAAAATTGTTGTTGATGAATATGGGAATGATAAAATGAATATATGAATAATATGAATATATTAATTTTATTATATGAAATATTTTTTGAAATTGAAAAATATATGATAATGATATTATAAGGATAAATAATAACAATATTTCATATTAAATGATATGAAAAAAATGAATAAAATAATTGAGAATAATATAAAAAATGATATTAAGTTTAATGATATGATGAAAATCTGAACTATTAATGATGCATGATAATGATGTAATGATTGATTTTGAATTGAAATATATTATTAATTTAAAAAATTATGAATGATATGATGTGAAAAAAAATTTGAAAAATGATGTTAAATTGAAAAATGATGAATAATAATATGATGTGAATTAATATGATTGTATTGTATAATAATTGTTTAATATGTAATTTGAATAATACTGATAAATATATGGATTGAAAAATTTTTAATGTGAATTAAATGATAAATAAATATGTTATATAATATGTAATTAATTTGTATTAATGAAAATAAATAGAAATTGAATTAAAAAGATAATGATGTTAATTTTAATATGAATTGATAATGTAAATGATGTTAAAAAATGAATGATTGATATGAATGAAAATTAATGATAATTGAATTGAAAAATAATTTATAAAATTATATATGATATTATTGATTTAAAAATGAAATGATTGAATAATGAAATGGAATATAATAAAATGATATATATAAATGAAAAAATACTATGAATAAATGTTAAAAAATAAAATGAATATTGGAATTGCATTAATTAATAATTAAATTAATTAAAAAATTGAATTTAAATTAATGAATAATGATATGTTAATATAATAATATGAAATGATAAAAAATGGATATGATTAAAATTTATATCAAATATTTATTATAATGAAATTAATGTGTGAATGTAAATGATTTATGAAAATATTATGATGTTTGATATGTTAAAATATTTTATGATGATTGATTGTAATATTATATTGCAAATTTGAATTAATATTTATTATAAATGTGATGAATTATATTATTTGATTTGATGATGAAATTTATGAAATAAAATGAATGAATGAATGTATTAAATTTGAATATAATTTATGATTATATGAATTAAATATATGAAAAAATTGAAATAATATGTAAATTTGAAATGATAAAATGGAAATTAATGCAATTAAATTATGTTTATGATGAAATAAATGTTTTGAATATTTGTTATGGATTTAAATGAATTGTTTATAATATAATTGATAATTAAAATAATGATTTTAATAATGTTGAAATCTGGATATAATATTAAAAATGATAAATGATGTGATGAAATTGTTGATATAAATTTTTGTAATATTGGACAAAATACATGTGATTGAGAAAATAAAAAATTTAATTTAAAAATGAATGAAAATAAAATTTATAAAAATGATAATGATAAATATTGAATTAATTTGTAAAAATGTTATAATGTAAATATTTAAATGTAATGAATAATTTTGATGAATAATATGTGTTTATGTGATGATGGATAAATAATATTAAAATAATGAAAATATTATTTAAATATTTGATTAATATATTATGAAATTTTTTGATTTATAAAAAATGAAAATTCTTGATATGAATGAATAATATGATAAATGAATAAATTTATTGAAATGATTTTATTATAATAATTATGTTGAAAAAATGAATTATGTTGAATTTAAATATTAAAAGATATGAAATTTTATATATGAATTTGAATTAATGATTGTGAATTATATGTGGGACATTTATGATTAATATTTGAATTGAAATTGATTGAAAAACTTTTTATATTGATAATGAAATTGATTTTTTTTTAAATTTGTGGATTAAAAAGAAATGATTATAATGTGATTGAAATGATTAATGTTGAATGTATGATTGTTTTTAAAATGTATAATATAATGATGTTGAATGATGATGAAATATATTAAATATATTAAATTGATTAATAAATGTAATATGAAATAAATATTGAAATATGATGAATGATAAATGAATTTATTAAAAATTAAATAATTATGATTGATTGATAAAAAAATGAATATATCCATTATAATATAATAAATGAATAAATGATAAAATGATTTTATATGAATTGAATATGAAAAAAAGGACATAATGAAATGTATAAACTAATTTGATGATATGAAAATAATTTTTTGAATTATTATAAATAAAATATTTTATGATTGTATAAAAATTATAAATTAAATGATATTTTATGATTAATTATGATATGGAAATTTGTAAATGATTGTGAATTGTTATTATGATAATGATTTATTGATTATACAAATTGATAATGAAATGGTATGTTTTAATATTGATAAAATAATATGGAGGAAAATGTCAATAATTTAAAAATATGTAATAAAATGATTTGAAAATAATGATTAAATATAAATATTATGAATGATGATAAATAAAAAAAATAAAAAAATGATGATTTGATTTGTTATAATTAATGAATTAAAATTTATTATAACCTTTTATTAAAATAATTGTTAATGATGAAAATGATGAATGTGATTGATTAAAATATTGAATAAATATGGAATTAATATAAAATATATATATATATTATATGAAATTTTTTTGATAAAAAAAAAATATGAATATTTGAAAATACTCTGAAATTTTTGAATATATGATAAAAAATAATTTATTTAATGAAATGAAATGATTAAAATGTGATATTTTTTAATGAAAATTTTGATAATTTATTTGATAAATAATAAATAATAATAAATTAAAATAATTAATATATAATAATGTTGATAATGAATTAATGGAAAATGATATGATGAAAATAGAAAAATAATATGAATTTAAAGATAATAATGTTAATAAATAAAAGGAATATGATTTATAATGTGATAATATGAAATAATATTAAAAATTGAATATGTGATAAAATGTTGAATGATTGATAATTATATGTGTAAAATGTAATATGGAAATGAAAATGATTTATTGAATATTTTTTTTTTTTGTTTTTTTTTTAACTAAAATTGTGTAAATGTGAAAAATAATAATAAATGGATTTAATTATAATTTCTAATATATAATAAATATAATTCTAATGAATATATGTGATTGAAAAAATTATATTGAATAAATGAAATGAAATTTTTTTTTTTTTTTTGGGGGGATTGTTTATTATGTATGATAAAACTAAATGATATTTTAACAAAAATTATATATGATAATTGTGATAATGTTTGTAAATAATGATTGATGAAAAATACTTAATGTAATATCGTTATAAGATATGAATACTTTTTATTTTGATTTGAAAATGAATGATAAATGAATGTTGAAATATAAAAATGATGAAAATGATAATTTTGTTGATAAATTTATAATGTTATTTATTCAATGATATAATAAATAATATATTTATTATTATTGATATAAATATATTATGATATTATGAAAAATGAATTATGATATGGATGTATTATAAAAAATGTGAATTGATTTAAAATAAAAAATGATATGTATTATTATGATAATGATAATGATTTTGATATGATAATAAAATTGAAATATGATACAATTAAAAAAAATTTTGAAAATATTTGAAATAAATGATGATAAATGAATTTAATTGAATGAAAAAATGAATTTTATAATAAAATGAAGATATGTAATGAAATTGAATAATATTGTATAAAATAAATATAATAAATGAATGAATATATGTAATGAAAAATAATTAAAATGATTATTGAAATATGAATGGCTATGATATGATATAAATAAAATGGATGATAATTATGTGATAATAAATAATAAAATAAAAAATTATAAATAAATGATGTGAAAAATATGATTGAAAATTACATTGAAATGTGAATGATAAAAAATAATGAAATTAATTAATGTAATTGTAAATTTTTGATTTGATGAAAATATAAAAATATATAATAAAAATTAATTTAATAATGAACTTTAATATTGATAAATTTTATATATTGAAAAATTTAATATGCATGATATAAAATAATGAAAAAAAGAAAAATCTAATAAAAATATATTAAAAGATAATAAAATGATATGATTGATGTTAAATTGAAAATAATAAATTGAAATGAAATTTAATTGATGATAAAAAATAAAATTGAAATAGAATATAGATGATTATGAAATATATTTGTATGCAACTAAATATATACAAATATATGATATGATTGATATTATAAAAAAAATTTATGTATGAATGTTGATAATAATTATGTGAAAATGATTGTATATTGATGATGAAAATTTTAAATAATGAAATGTTATGTTTATTAATGAATAATGATATATTTGTTTTTTTATGTAAATGAATAAAAAATTATATTATATAATGATATGATGTATTATATATTGATTAAATATAAATATAAATAATATGATATATTTAATTTAAATAATTTGGTGTAATTAAAATTGAAAAAATTGATTAATGAAAAATTATGTGATGATTATGAATTTTTGAATTTGATATAATATAATATATATTAATGATTAATAAATTTATTGAAATGTAAAAAATGTTGAAAAATGATTTTTTGTAAAAAAATATAATTGAAATAATTATGATAAAATGTATATGGAAATATTTTTTTATAAATAATTATAATAATGATTTTTGAAAATTGTATTATGTTAATGATATGATAATAATATAAAATAATAAAATTGAATTAATGTTGATGAAATTGTAATATAATGGAATAAATGTGATAAATATATGGATATTGAAATATTTAAATGATTAATAATGATTGATTATATTAAATAGATAATAAAAATAAAAACTCAATGATAAAAAATAATTGATTAATATTGAAATATGAAATGATATTAATGAATTTAAAATTGAAATATGAGATTAAATAATAATATGATTGATATAAAAAAATGATGAATGTGATAAATATATTGAAAAAATATAAAAAAATGTGTTATGATGAATGATTTGTGAAATGATATGTATATGAATGATGTATTAATTGTATTTTATAATAAATAATTTGAATGATATGAATTTATAATGATTGTAATCATATGATATTTATGTTTGATATTTATATGATGTGAATATTAAAAATAAATGACTTAAATTGTTAAATTATATATGTTTTTAAAATAATTGAAAAAATGATAATGATATTTATTTTGTATTTTTGATTAATGGGGGGGGGGTTTTTAATAAATAAATATTATGAATATGATGAATATGATATGAAAATGATATAAAATTATGATAAATAATTATATTATGTGATGAAAAATATTAGAAATAATAAATATATTAATGATTGAATTTAAATTTGATAAATTATATGTGAATGATATTGAATAATGATTATGATAAAGATGTGTCTAAATATTTTTTAAAATGATTTTATATGATAATGAATGAATATAAATAAAACTGATATAAGAATAATATAAAATAAAAAATTAATAAATGAATGAATCCAATTAATGATGATGGAATATTAAATTAAATGTATATTTAAATTAAATAATATAATGAAATATATATGTAATGAACAATAAATAAATTTGAATTTATAATTAATGAAATATAATAATATAATATTGTATTTGATAATGTAAATGTAATAATATATATGAATAATTAATACTGAATTGAATGAATTAATAATGATGAATATATATATAAATGAAATGTTAATTGTTTATTTGATAAATATTAAATGATGTAAATTATGATAATATAATGTTTTATATATTATATTTTGATGATGATGAAATTTGTAAATAATATAATAATATAAAAAAATGGTTTTTTTGTTTATTAAAAATTAAATGATGATTATGTTAAATATATATGTGATATAATGATTAAAACTATGATTTGATAATATTATGAAAATTGAAATAAATGGAAAAATGTTAAATTTTGATTATAAATGATTAAATTGAATGATGAAATGAAATGAATTTTAATTATGATATTTATATGATTTTATGATTGATGATTGTGAAAAAATTTAATAAATTGAAAAATGAATATTAATCATAATTTAATGCATTTGATGATAAAATAATAATATTAATAAAAAATGGATAAAAATTAAATGATGTATAATGTTAAAATATAAATATATTAATAAATATAAATATAAATGATAATTTTAATTTTATTGATGAAATGAAATTGAATATGAAATGATAATAAAAAATGTAATATAATATGTTTTTATGATAATTAATATTTTTGATATTTAATATGAATTATAATTAAATAATTATATAATTGTTGTAATTATGATATGATATTTATAATTTAATTAAAAAATGTGATGATATAATTTATGACATGGAATTAATATGATAAATCTGATTTTAATTAATTTTATTTGAAATAAAAATTATATGAATGATAAATATGAATAATTATGAATTTGATAATATAAAAAAATTTTATTTGTTATTGAATTTATAAATGCTATTGTATTATTGAAATAATATGTTTATTAATATTAAATTGTGAATAATTGTGTTAATATGTATTAGAATATGATTGTATGTTTATGATAATATAATGAATAAAAAAAGATATGTATTTAATGATATTATAAATAATAAATAAAAAATATGAAAATGTATAATAATAAGTATATATGAATATAAATATGGGAATGAAATTAATATGATGATAGATGAAAAATAAATTTTAAATGTATGGTGATATAATAATTGATATATGAAATGTTAATGAATATTGATTGAATATGAATATGATAATGAATAGTAAATGATATGTTTAAAATGTTAATAATATTGGTGTATATATGAAAATTTATTTTAATATAATTTTATTTAAATATAAAAAATGATATGAATAAATTATAATATAAAATGAATGATTTATTGTGAAAAATTAAACTATAATTAATTATTTGATAGTAAATTAATGACTGAATTATAATATTATGTAAATTGTAAATGAATGATTGAATGATAAAAATTATTGAATGAATGTAAATAATTTTGAATTGAATAATAATTATGAATGAATTAAAATAAAAATTAGTTATTATTGAATATTATATGGATATGTTAATAATTGATTTTAAACAATTATGATTTGAATGAATTAAGATTGTATGTTTATGTGAAACTATAATGATTGTATTGTGATGGAAATGAAATATTAATGATGTTAAATATAAGAAACAATGATTATTTGATGTCAAATAATAAATTTATTGATATAAATATTGATTAATTTGTGAAAATGAATTTTATATTGAAATATAATGTTATTGAATAATTATTTAATTTTTTTTTTTATATGTGAATTTATTATATATTTATTGATATGATAATGTTATATGAATTATTAATAAATATTTATAAAATATGATAATAATGATGATGAAATAATGATTATTTGATATTGAAAAAAATTAATATAATGAAATATAAATAATGATATATAAAATAATTAATGATTAATATTATGTTTTTTTTTAAATATATTATATAATAAAATTGTGATGTTTGAATGATGAATTAAAATAAATGAATATTTTGATATGATGATATATTTTTTTTTTTTTTTTTTGAATAAATGTTATTTTTAAAAAATTGTTATTATTAAAAATTATTGATTTGATGTTAATGATTAATTAAAATATGGATTGAATGATATAAATGAAAATAATGATTAATTTGTAGAAATAAAAAAATGAGATTGAAAATGATTATAAAAACATGTTTGAAAATGATGATAATATTGAAAAAAATAATATGAATGTTTTTGATTGAAATGAATGGTAAAAATAACTGATGTATGTAAAATGAATAAAATTTAATATGATGTGATTAAAAATTTAAACTAATAAAATAATTAAAAAATTATAATAAAATTTTTTTTTGTTTTTTTTAATTATGATATTAAAATATGATTATATTATACTGATATATATTTAAATAAAAGGATGTGTGTATGTTTGAAATGATATGTAAAAAAAATGATATGTGTTTGAATAAATTTTGATATTGGAATATTGAATATTAAATGATATAATTATGAAATGAATATGGAAATTGTGTTGAAAGTAAATATATTTATAATGTGAAATAATGTAATGTGAAATGATTTAATAATGTGAATGATTAATTAATATTAATGAATAAATATAAAATCTGATGATAATGAATTGAATATGATTGGATATAATGAATAAAATTTGATAATTGAAAAAAAATAATCTTTAAAATATTGATTAAAAATATAAAAATGTAAAATATGAATATATATTGAAATTTTAATGATTTATTAAAATTTAAAATATGCAAATTGATAAATAATTTTAATATTTTATTAATAATTTTGATATGAAAATTATATATAATGTTTTGTGATTGAAAATGTGAATTGATATGAAATGGATTTTGAATAATATTGAATTTGTATTGTTGATTGGTGGAAATTTATATAAAATTGATTTATGAAAATGATTAATGAAATATTGATGATTGTATGAATAATTAATGATCTGTATAAAATAAATATGATGATGATGATGATATGAAAAATGTATGATATTATAAAAATAATTATTGATTATATTAAAAAATGATGATTATGTAAAATTTATGTAATGAATTATAATGGATTATTGATATTGGAATAAATTGTGATTTGATAATATTGATAAATATAATGATTAATATTATATTATTTGAAAAAAAAATTAATATATGTAAATATGAAAATGATTATTGTATATATTGAATTAATAAATGGAAATGTATTATATGATGATTGATAATGATGAATATATAATGATGTATTTATTATAATTATACATTATGTAAACTATTTAAATAAAATGTATATTATGATATGGATGAAAATAAGGAATGATCTAATTGGATTTAATTGTTAAACCATTATGAATATTGATAATAAAATAAATGTAATTTTGAATGATATGTGAATTATGTATTTTGGATTATGGTTGTAAAAATATATGATAATTGTATGTAAAATATTGAATATTTTATATTATAAAAATTATAATAAATTAAATGTGAATATGTTTGTAATTAATGGAATGATATTTTATGAATAAATGAAATATGATTTTAAAATAATAATATAAAAATACATGAAATAATGTAATAATGAGTGTTTAATTGTTTATAATGTGGATAATTAATTGATGATGAATTGAAAATAATTAATTTTTAAATAAATTTTAAATTATTGAATTATGATTAAATGATAAAAATTAAATAATTTACTGTTGTGATTTTATAATGAAAGATTATTTAATTTTTATGAACTGTGAAAATATATGTTGATTGAATGTATATTACAATGATTTATTGATGATGAATTGGAATGAATATTTGATTGAAAATATTAATATATTAATTTAAAAAAAAATATAATAATGAATAATATGTATATGATTGTATTTGTAATGTGGATATTGATAAAAAAAATTATTATTTTGAAGATTGAATAAAAATAAATGAAAATTATTTAAAAAAATATAATTATTGAAATTATGTGTTATATTGACTAAATAATTGATGATTAAAAAGAATGTATAAATAAATTATGATAAAAGTTGAATAATGATAAATTAATGATTATTATTGTAATATGGAAATGTATAACTAAATGATATAATATGAATTATATGATATAAATGATTGAAATGATGATGAAAACAATAAAATAATATTTTTTTTATTAATGAATATGATTATTGATGAATAATATAAAAATGAAAATTTAATATTTATATATTTTAAAAAAAATAAAATATTGTTAATAATGATATAAATTGATATTGATAATTTGTGACTAAATAATCGAATTGTATATGATAAAATGTGATATATAATTAAATAAAATGTATGATTTTGATTGATATAAAATGTAATGTAAATATAATATGTATTAATTAATTATTGGATGAATGATATTGATATATTGAAAGGATAATGAAAATATATATAATAATTAAATAAAATATTTGATGATGAAAATGATACATATTTGTGTGATATAATGAAAATATTAATTCTATATTTATGATTGTATGTAATAATTGAAAAAATGATAATGATTAAAATGATTATTTGTAAATAATGAAAAAAAAATATGATGATTGAATAAAATTTATGATTTGATGATTATTTTGGTTTTTTATGAAGGTGTTAAATTAATAAATGATAAAATGATTATTTTTTATTTTAAAAAAAAATTAATAATAAATAATAATTATATGATTTGAAGGATTTGGGAAAAAAAATATAAAAAGAAAAATGTAATATATTATTGGATGAATGATATTTGATTATAAATGAAATAGAAAATTTTATTGATGAATGATGAAAAAAAAAAATGATATTAATGTGATGATCATATATATAATTAATGTTAATTTATATGATAATGATGATTATAATATGTAATATGAAAATATATTATTGAAATTTTATAAAATATATCTGAGATAAAATATGTTGTATGAAAAATATAATTTTATGAAATATGAATTGATGAAATTTATTGAAATGTATATGAAAAACTTATAAAAAAATATGATAATGATGAATATGTTGAATATATAGTGATGAAATCATGATAAATTAAATATAATATATTAATAAAAAATATTTGATTAATGAATTGATGGAAATAATTTCAAATTTCATAATAATAATGGAATTTTATTTATAATTGATATGATTTTGAATTAATGTTAAATAAATTTGATAATTTATAATGAATATAATAAAAATGAATTGATTAAATTATTGATAATTATAATTGTGAAATAAAATATAATGTAAAAATGAATATGATTAAAATTGAAATGTAAATAATAATGATTTAATATTATTTTGTATGCTATGATATAATATGTGTGATAGTAAATTAATATAATATAAAAAATGTATAAAAAATTATGAATAATGATATAATTTGTAATATTATTATTGTAAATATTAATATTGAAATGTAAATTGAAAATGAATATGATAATAATTGAATTAATTATTATTTTATATGTAAATATTTGATGAAAATTAATGAAATGATGATGAAAATACTTAATAAATATGATGAATAGTGATGATGAATGTTAATAAATAATTAATATAATAATTAAAATGTGAATTATTGATGTGATAAAATGATGAAAATATGATATGAAATGATATTAAAATGATTGGATGTGATTATAAAATATGTAATAACTTAATGCAATAATAAGTTATTTGGTGAATTAATATAATTGACTATGATGAATGAATATGATGTATAATAAATGACAAAATAATTATGTGTAATATAATAAATGATTGAATAATTGTAATATGATTAAAATTAAAATGATAATGAATGAAATATTAAATGAAATGAAAAATATAAAATTGATGATGTGTTGAAAAAAATGAAATAATTGATATTATATATAATGAATTTAATGAATATTCAATGAATTGTAATAATGATGATTGTTGAATTTAATGTGTTGTGAAAAATAAATTGAATAAATGTGTGTTAATCGAAAATAATATTTTGAAATGAAAATTTAAATAATAAAAAATTATTATATGTTGTTATTTATTTGGAATAATATTATGATATATATGATTAAATTTTGATGATTATTTGATGTTATGATTTAAATAATAAATATTTTAAATGAATAAAATAATGTGAATAAAAAATTGAATTGTGATAAAAAAAATATTTTTGATAATATGGGGGATATGTAAATAAAAATGTTTATATAATTAAATGAAAGGATTGTAAAATGATATATAAAATGATTAAATATTGTTGATTGATTATATTGATTGATTGTATAAAATGGATGAAACATTTTTGTTAAATGATTATTGAAATTTTATAATATAATGTATAAATAATTTGAATATATGATTAAATATTGAATTTTTGATTAAACTAAAAAAATGTATAATGATGATTTTTATTGAAATATATAATTTAAATTGTATTAAAAATTAAATGGTGAAGATATATGATTATAATATTTTAATTATATTAAATAATTGATATTATATATAATTATGATATGTTTGAAATATTGTATATTTATGTATGTATGAAAATGAATAATTGAATATGTTTTATAAAATAATGAATATTTAAAATAAATAATTGTAATGGATTAAAATTTTTTTTTTGGGGGAAATTTATGATTATCTGAACATATATTTATTAATGGATATAAAAATGATATAATAAATGAATTATTAATATGAATTATGAAATATATGAATTTGATTATGATTGAAATAATATATAAATTGATTTGAATAAATGAAAATTGATTAATGAATTTAATGAATATTAAATGATTGAATATGATGTAATTTGTAAATTGATTTAAATGATATAATGTAATAAATGAAAAAATTAATTGTTGTATAAATTTTATATTATGAAAATATATGTTTTATATGTAATGAAATGTACATAATATGAAAATATAATAAAAAATGTATATAAAATGAATTTAATATATAAAAAATATGATAAATGATGATAATAATATATAAATATTAATTTAATATGATAAATTAAAAATGTTGTAAAATGTGAAATTATATTTGAAATTAAAAAGAAATTATTTAAATTTGAAATAATATGATAAAAAATAAAAATTGAATATTAATATTGGATGAATGCTAATATATATAATGATTAATATAATTATTATATATTGGTGTTGAAATATGATGATACATGATTCTTAATGTTAATGAATGTATATGAAATATGAATGATATTTAAATAATTATAAATATATTTAATTTGAATAAATGAATGCATAAATTGATGAAAAATATTGTTATAAAAAATAATTGAAATTAAATGGAATATATGATAATTAAATTAATGAAAAAATTGATAAAAAAATTATATGATATGAATAATAAATAATGAATATGATGTTAAAATGGCTGATTGATGATGAATATTATTTTTGATTATAATTTGATAAATGTAAAATGAATGATGAAAATGTTATAATGTGTAAATCTTTGTGATTATATGATGATAATTATATATGATAAAGATTGATGAAATAAATGAGATGATGTATGCATAATATTATGATGTTTAATTATATGAATATATTATTTTGTTGAAATGATATTATATGAATTGAAAATGTTGATTATGAAAAAAATTTTATAAATAAATATGATAAAAATTGTTATGTTATATGTAGGAAGTATAATTGATTAAATGATAAAATGAAAAAAATTGATGAAATATATTAATTATGATTATGTATAATTTTGATTTGATATTATTGATATGAAATGTAAATTAAAAAATATTTAATAATTGATTTGTTATTGAATGTGTTTTAATATAATAATGACATGAATATTTGATGTGTTTGATTTTTAATAATTGAAATATTTAAATTGTAATATAATAAGGTAAAAAAAATATAATGTAATTTCTGAAAGATTGTTGTTTGTATTACATAAAATGATATTTTTGATAATATGATTGATAAAAATAATTATTTGAAATAATATTTTATAATATAATATTTTATTATGATGAATTTAAATAATGAATATTGAAAAGGGATGAAAAAATATTTGATAATAAAAAAAAATGATTTATTATTATGAATGATTAAAATAAATAATATTTTAAATGAAAATAAATAAAATAGGTATTAATGAGCATTATATATTGAAAATGCGAAAATATAGAAATTATATGAAAATAATATATAATAAATGATATATAAAATATATTTTTGATTATTTTTTGTTGAAATAAAATAAATATAATGTTGATGTATGAATATGGAAATATATGATGAAATATTTTTTAATGGAATATGATTAATTTATATTATTATGGATTTGATAAATGTGAATTGAATTAAATAATATTAAATTAATGAATAATATATTGTTATGATTAAATTATAAATGTAAAAAAAAAAAATGATTTAATAAAAATGATAATAATATTAATTTGTATTGAAATTGATTATGAAATAAGATGATATGATGATGAAAATAATTATTCATTTCATATTGCTTATAAAACTCCCAAAATAAAAAAACAACCAAACCAAACAAACCCCCCCCCCCCCCCCAAACCAATATCATCCATATACAACATACCTCCCAAAATATTGAAATTTTATGTTAAAATTAATATGAATTAATATTAAATAAAATTAAAAGTATTATGAAAAAATTGAACTATGATGAAATGAATTCTATGTGATAAATTGAATTTAAATTAAAATTAAATATATTGATGATATAATATACTGTATATAAATAGATGAATGAATATTTAAATATAAATCTTGATTTACAATAAATTTATATATATAATTAATGAAAATATAAATGATTATAAAAAATAATGATATATATAATGAAAAATAAAATTATAAATTGATGTTTATATAATAAATTTTATATATGAATAAAAAAAATTATATGAATTGATGAATTTAATTAAAAAATATAAAAAAAATGAATAAAATGGATATTAAAATATTATAGATAAATATATTGTAATATAATTGATGATATTGAAAAAATAATGAATGATTAATAAATGAATATATTGTATTGAAAATGTATTTGTATGAAATGATTAAATGACTATAAATATGAATATGAATGATGAAATTATGTATGGATATGAAATTGAATTATTTGAAATGAAATGATTGAATAAAATTGTAATGTGTGAATGATTGAATATGAATTTTGATATATTTTAATTGAAAAATAAATAATATATAAATCTGTAAAAAATATTGAAATGTATATGATGAAAAATTAATATATGTAATATTTTTTTAATATGAATATTTAAATTAAAAAATGAAATGATGGAATGTGAAAAATAAAATATTATAAGATAATTATATGATTGATGATTTTAAATATAATAATAAAAATTAATGATAAAAAATGAGACTGTGTAAATTATGAATTATTAAAAAAAAATATATTGATATAATGGCTGATAAATGAAAAAAATAAATAATGATAATAAAAATTTTATGGTATGTAATATAAAAATATATAAAAATTGTGTTTAAAATTATTAATATGTTAAGTATAAAAAATAAAAATGTTATGAATGGAAAAATATTGATTAAATATAAAAAAATATGAATTAAATAAAAATGATAATTATATTTTTGAATGTTGGATGAAATTATATGATTGGAAAATAAAATATTAATAACATAATATATTAAATGAATGATATTATGATTAAATATTGAATAAAATTTAGAAATATATATGAAATGATAAAATTGAAAATATTATAAATTATTATTCTTGAATGTTGATGAAATATGATATTGAAAATAAAATGAAAAAATAAATTTATTATGAATGAATGAATATGAATTATATATGAAATATAATAAAATTATGAATGATGAAATTGAATGAAATATAAAATAATATAATGTAAATATGAATGGTCATAAATAATATATGAAATGATAAAATTTATGATTAAGTAAACCTTACTTGATTAAAACATGAGTTGGAGGACGTAAAATAGGGTTTTTAAGCCCTAAAATCGTCCCTAATAGCTGCTAAACGAACTAGGGTTCGTACCCTCTTTTTATTCTAAAGTTACACTCGGGTTTGTATATATAGAAAAATCGCTATGACGGCGTCGCGTTTTAGTCGTGACGCCGTCATGATAGAGAATATTCTAGATAATGGGTTGGGTCGTGTACTCTGACGCCGTCGTGAGATCCAGTGACGCCGTCTTGGTCTTCGTTGTGCGGCGTCACGTTGTATTGGTGACGCCGTCTCTTGCTGCTGAGAACATTATCTTGAGTGATATTGGGTGTTAAGGTAGATTTGTCTTGTCCGTTTTTCTCCAAATTGAGCCCAAGTCACGTGTAATTCCTCTCGGACATTAACAAAAAAATCTTAATTTATTAAATATAATAAATGTGTGGTACCCCCCCCCCCTCCCCCCCCCACACACGATTTATTTACCAGTTTAGAAAATGTCACTCCATCTATTAAGATAGTACTTATTATTGTGGTCTCAAATAGATATACCAAGTCAAGTTCTAAAGTCTACAACATCACCGACACACTCATAATTTTGTGGAATTTTGGTTAACATTTGGAAACGGATAAAGTGTTGCATAAGATTCTCAAATATCTACACAAGGGTTATGTGGGTGCGGGTTATGTAACTAAAGATGAGAATTTTCATCAACAAGTATGCTTGATATTTTTGTTAAATTTAGGCATATGGTTGTGTATAAGATTACAGATCATACCTTTTAACCTTTAAAAACCGAGCTACAAATAACCAAAATACGGACTTAAAAAATGCCAAATATATGTTGTTTGTTGCTAATTGTATTTGCGGATGAACGGATAACTAGAGAAAAGGACAGGAAAAACGAAGCCAAAACGACAAAAACGGACATGGGATTGAAAAGACTGTGTGATAGACAAAGCCAAATCGAGAGCTCGAAAAGTCAGAAATCAGTAAAAAGGTCAACAAAAAAAATTCATTGGTCAAAGCCAAGTCAAACACCGACATGGTCAAGGGTCAAAATGAAAGTCAAAGAAGAAAAAAATATAGATATAGGGACTGAAATTGCCCAATTCCCTAAGTTATATTGACACAAGGAAAAGACATGGGTTGATTTTGCAATTTACTGATAAGTAAAATAAAAGGTAAAGCAAGTGGGGAGGGCCAAAATTGCAAGTCCCCATACTTGTATTACACAAGGACCGACTTTGCAAGATCCTTATATGAGTTGAGGGGGCTTTCTTGCCAAACCCTCAAACCCATTTATAACCAAGGACCATGGGTGCAAACACCCATACATCTTTGGAGGACCAAAGCTGTGTCAAACCATAAACTTTGTCCTTGTTATTTTAACTCATTAATCCCCTTTTCCCCGCCCATTTTGCCCTACCAATAGACAAGTCACGGGGATTTCTCCCAGTCTTTCTACGTACGCAGTATTCTCTCAACCCCCATGGGATAAGCACATTCCCCCCTTCCACTGTAAAACACTTCCCAGCTATCAACATTTGCCATGTGTGGCTATCATAATCACCAACTTCGATCAAGGGTTCGGATCAAAGGTTTTTGGGCATTAAGAAAATGAGGGCCAGGATTTATGGTGTTCACTCTCTCAGAACAATAACACAATCTCTTTGTGTGTCTACAAACAAGCACAACAGCAAGAGACGTAATTCCTAAGAGAACCTTGTCGTTTTTACTATATAAGAGGGGCCATTGTAAAGCATTAAGGCGAAGGAGTGATTGTTTTTTAAAGTAGTTAGTGAGTTTTGGATTTTCAGTGTTGTAATTTTCCTAATTTTTAAGCATTTTTCTTTTAAGATTTTTCAAATTCAGCTTCTTTAATTCACTATGTAGAGATTTGTATCTATTATTTGTACTTTACCCAATTTTAAGCAATTAATATTTGCTCTCTCTTTAATTTCATTGTGTTATTACCTTTCAGAATTAAGATTGTTTTTTACTCAATACGCTCTCATAAGCTCTTTTTGAGCTTATATTGTTACAATAAGCTCGAATTCAGTCAAATCGCCTTGTTAAAAGTCTATTCACTTACTTGTTTTTGTTCATTTTATATCAAGCATGATCACTAGAGGTCATTTGATTAATTTTGGGTGGCAGGCTTTGGGAGTAAATAAGCTAATTCAGCGTATTGATTCTTATAGCTCAAGGTTTTAGAGGCTAGGATCCATTAGGTCATGATTTTATGCCACTCAAACTCAACAAGAGTAGCTAAGTTACTGAAACTTCATTCGGTTTTATCTTGTGTATTTCATTTAGCAATAGAAAAATTTGCTTATTCCAATCAGCTATTTCTTTATCCTGTTCAGACTGTGTTAAATCTTGTTTAGACTTGTTTAGCTAGTTTAGTGATTCAAATGCATTGAGTAGTTATAGTTTTAATTCATTGAGAACTTAAGAGTTAAATTTTGTCATTTAGTACTAATAAGCTAGGAGAGAGAAAGCAGCTTTTTCTCTAAATAAGGTGTTGGTTTTAGTCTCTTAAATTTAGCTTAATTAGGTGAGTTTAGTGTGAGTATGATAAATAGCTTTTTCGCTGTTTTTAGTTTTTAAAATAGTTTTTAAGTACAATAAGGTTGGGACAGTTAGACTTAAGGGGTGTTTGGGTTAACATGGAAAACGGGTCAAAATGCTTTGTGTATGGGTTATGGACACTTAGCTAGATTTAGCTTAAGTTTTAAGATAATTTAAAGCTGTTTTTAAAAGATTTTTTGTTTTGAAAATTGTTTTTCTGAAAAGTTTATAAACCTATCTTTGAAACTTGTTTTTATTTTTTTTTTTTGAGATTTTTTAAAAAAACACACAAAGTGCTATATTTAGTTAAGCACATGTGGAGGATATTGAGTTAATGTTCAAGAAAGTGTTGGAGATTTTGTCGTTTCTATAACAAGGATGTCAACACCCCTTGGTCTTTTGACTTTTGAGTCAAAAACCACCAAGTCCTTTTAAGTAGCAGTTTTTAAAAAACTAAAGTCCCTTTTTCACCTTACAAATTCAGCAGTTTTAAATGAGTTTTAGAATGTCAAAATTGGTACACAATTCCATCTCCTAGTATATTTTAGCTGTTTTAGCTTATTTTTTAGTTTTGAGCTTATTTGACAGCTTTTAAAAAGCTGTCAAATAAGCCCTTGTGTAAAGCATTAATCTCCCCTGGTGCAAAAAGGGGAGATTTTAAGCTTCTTTTTCTTAAGTTTTAAGTGTGCTTAAGCCCAAGTTCTTGGCTTATTTTGAGAGCCCATAAGCTCTTGGAAAAGCTTGCTAAGTTTCAGCCTTTAGGAAGCTTATTAGATAGCTTATTTTTAAGCCTCAACTTGCCCTTTGACTGTTTTTGCTCAAGTAGTGTAGGGATTGCTTATTTTTCATTATGGCTTACTCAGCTTATTTCATAAGCTCATTTTGTTCCTAGTAGCTTTTTTTTAGGTTAGTATAGTTAGTTGTTAAGCTTCTTTGGCCTTTTTCCTAGCTTATTTGTCCAAAAGGTTAAGCTTTTAGCCTTAAGCTTTGTTTTATGTCCTTACATGTCATAATAGCCCTTTCAGCTTATTTTATTTTAGCTTTTAGCTTCTTGTTGCTTATTGAGGATAAGTTTAGCCCCTTTAGCTTATTCAGTCCAAGTCCTAGCTTATTTGTCCAAGTGTCCCATGACTTAGCTTTTTCTAGCCTTTAAGCCATTATAAGCATTCTGTCATTTTTAAGCTTATTGAGTGCTTTTCATAAAAAGTCGTAGTTGACAAAGTTGTTAAGCACGAGACCTTAAAAACTTTTGCTTTACCAAAAGTTTTTCGATAAAAAAAAAAAAAAAGAAAGGAAGACCAGGGTGACCGGGTGAGGCAGACTCGAACGGGTCTGTAAACCTCAGTACACCTCTCTTTTTTGACAAACACCTTTTACCGTGCGCCCGGGGACTTTTTCGTTATAGTCCGCAAGATGGCAATAATTGTATTTATGTACATTTTCGGCCTATAAGCTTATAAGCTGTATTAAGCTTATTTCGGGCTTATTTTTTAAGCCAATTTTTTGTTTCTCATTTTTCGTAGGATTGTTAAAGAGTCTAGTATTTTTTGTAAAAATTTCAGAATTTTTCGAAGTAGTTTAGTATTTTTTACAATTTAATTTAGTTAAAAGTTTTAAAAATTCATAAAAAATATAAAAATTGTCAAAAAAATATTTTTCTTTTTTAGAAAATTTTATTTTGTCATATAGTTTGTAGGAAAAATATAAAACTTTTCGTAGGGTCATTTTTACAACTTTTCATTTTTTAAAGAACGGGTCCGGGTACGGAATTTGTCTTGACTCGTTTTTGGGTCAAACGAACTCCGTTTTCAGTCTAGTCTTTTTCATTCTTCGTTATTTGTTCCCTAGAGTAGTTTAGAAGCAAAAATTTCTTCGTAGGGTTAATTTTAAAGATTTTAGGTTTTTCCCCCTTTGTTCGGGATTCGTGCTCTCGTTTTCTAGCTTAATTTCATAATTTTTAGGTTTTTCTTAAACGTTTTTGTTTGTTATTGTTTAATTTGACTTTTCCACACTCTCAATTCAATTCTCTCCTTCAACCTCAAATCTTCGACTGTATCGATTCTCCAGTCCAGCCTCGTTGGGGATAAACGACCCGGGAAAATTCTATACTACTTCTCGGTATCATTGATTGTGTTTTAGATTACACTTGCTATATATATTTTATATTTTATTATATATTATATATATTTTAAGGTGTGGTTTGGACGGATCAAGGATACTGCTAAAATTCAAAGTACTGGCATTTTTGGCAATGCCTATGATGATCATGACTTGGAAACTCTCAATACTCCTTATGCTGATCAAAGTGTGGGTGCAGAAGCTGATTTTAACAACATGGAACCTTCTACTGTTGTCAGTCCTATTCCTACAACTAGAGTACACTCTATTCATCCTAAAGCTCATATTATTGGGGATCCAAAGTCAGCAGTACAAACAAGGGGCATGACAAAGAAGAATTCTAAAGAGCATGCTATGATTAGCTACATCCAAAAGTAGAGAAGGACAAATCACAAAGATTTCCAGAACTGCTCATTTGCTTGTTTCCTTTCTCAACATGAAACCACAAAGATATCTCAATCCCTTGATGATGAAAGTTAGGTTGAAGCAATGCAAGAGGAGCTGCTTCAGTTCAAGATTCAGAAGGTTTGGACATAGTTGACTTACCTAGTGGCAAAAAGGCTATTGGTACAAAGTGGGTGTATAGAAATAAGAAGGATGAAAGGGGAATAGTTGTAAGGAACAAAGCCAGACTGGTTGCACAAGGGTATAAACAAGATGAAGGCATTGATTATGATGATGTTTTTGCTCCTGTTGCTAGGGTTGAAGCAATCAGGTTATTTTTGGCCTTTGCATCATTTATGAATTTTCCTGTGTACGAGATGGATGTTAAAAGTGCTTTTCTCTATGACACTATTGAAGAGGAGGTATATGTTTGCCAACCTTCAGGTTTTATGGATCTATAATTTCCAGAAAAAGTCTACAAAGTGGAGAAAGCCTTATATGGTCTACATCAAGCTCTTAGAGCTTGGTATAAGACACTCTCTACCTTTCTGATGGATAATGGATTTCACAGAGGAAAAATTGACAAGACTTTGTTCATAAAGAGACTCAAGGGTGATATTCTACTGATTCAAGTATATGTAGATGACATCATCTTTGGTTCAACTAAGAAGTCTTTATGTGATGAGTTTGAGCAGATAATGCACAACAGGTTTCAGATGAGTTCAATGGGAGCACTTACTTTCTTCTTGGGTTTACAAGTCAAGCAGATAAAGGATGGGATCTTCATTAGTCAGGACAAGTATGTTGGTGAGATCCTAAAGAAATTTGGCTTTTTCAGTATAAGGTCAGCCAATACTCCTATGGAAACTCATAAAGCTTTAACAAAAGATGAAGATTGCGAGGATGTTGATGTTCATTTATACAGGTCAATGTTTGTGCTTGCTCAAGACTTTAAGTTCAGCCAAAAGTTTCCCACTTGAATATAGTAAAAAGAATCTTTAGATACCTAAAAGGTTAACCCAAATTAGGCGTTTGGTATCCTAAGGACTCTCCTCTTATATTGGAAGCTTTTTCAGACAGTGACTATGCAGGTGCCAGCTTGGACAGGAAATCCACAACAGGAGGTTGTTAATTTCTTGGTTCAAGGTTAATCTCTTGGCAGTGTAAAAATAGACTGTGGTGGCTAACTTAACTACCGAAGCTAAATACATTGCTGCTTCTCACTGTTGTGGTCAAGTGCTTTGGATCCAAAATTAGATGTTGGATTATGGATACAATTTCATGTAGACAAAGATTCATGTTGACAATGAGAGTGTTATTTATGTTAACAAGAATCATGTCTATCATTCTAAAACAAAGCATATAGAGATCAGGCATCACTTCATTAGAGACTCTTATGAGAAGAGACTAATTGAGATGGTCAAGATACATACAAATCATAATGTTGCAGATCTTCTCACTAAAGCCTTTGATGTAAGCAGATTTAATTTTCTGGTGGCAAGCATTGGTATGCTTAATTTGTAGCTACATTGGTTGAGGGGAGGTTTAACAGTTCTTAACTTCTATTCATGGGTTATACATAAATATGGATCCTCATGAATTCTCACATGTCTATCTAGTCTTTTCTAGTGTGCTTGTGATGAATAGAGGCATGTTGTTGTATAATTATTGAAGACAGAGTTAAAACTGTTATGGCAAATATTAATACTGCTAAGTATAATTTGTACTGCTAGGCAAAAGAGGTCGGGACACTAAGATACCTCAGTCTGGTGGTCCCCCTATAAAGGTTGGTGATGAGGCTGTCCATAAGGAGTTGGGTGACAGAATGGAAAGGGCTGCCACTACTGCTTCTAGCTTAGAAGCAGAGCAGGACAGTGGTAACATAACCTAAGACCCAATCCATGGCAACACTTATTGAGCCAAGTCCTTAGGGAACTGGTTCAGGTAGTGGTCCCAGGTGCCAAGAAACCACATTGGGGATGTAGATGCTCAAACTAGGTTTGAGGCTGCATCTAAAAGTCCAATGACCCACCTCTCTCAAGAGTTAACACACTTGGAAGTGGGGAGGATAGTATGAAACTAAAAGAATTGATGGCACCTTGTAAAAAAATTTCTGATAATTGAGAGATTTTGGTGAGCAAAAAGAACTGAGAGATATTGTGAGTATAAAAATAGAAAGAGAGATTGTTAGAATCTACATTGGAATGAGATTGGAGTTAATACTGCTTGGCATAAACTTAATACTGTCAGTTTTAAGTTAGTTCTACTAGGCATATCTTACTACTGCTTGGCAAAGTTAATACTACTAGACTTAGAGTTAGTACTACTAGGCAAATATTAGTACTGGTGGGTGACCGTTAGTACTGATTAAGGCATAATAGATTTTAATTAATTCTTTATAGCCGTTGAGATATTTTCGCCAACTTCCTTTCTTATAGCTTATAGGGTATGACTAATTGAAGAATTCATGATCTTTCTATAATTTCATAGGATTTCTTCAAGATAAGTACAAATCTTATTCAGTCGGTCCAATTATGAAACTTAAAAACTCTCTCTTATCTCAATTAACTCTACCAAATACACATACTTTCATCCACGATCATATCCCAGAACCCTAATTACACTTCTCTTTATCAATGGCAAATTTGGAGTTTTATGACAAACACAACATGGTCGCATTTTTAAAGAAACCTGCAGGAAGTACAAGATTTCATCAGATAGTGGTTTTTCCAAATACTACTCATATTAAGTATGCTCTCACTGAAAATCCTACCATCTACGTCTCACTTATTCATCAGTTTTGGGAAACTGCCTCTGCTACTACAAATCAAAATAGAGAGATGGAAATAACTGCTACTATTGATGGGAGACTCAAGACTATTACTGAAGCGTCATTACGAAGGGACCTTAAGCTAGAAGATTCTGCTGGTATAAACTCCTTACCTAATGCAAAACTTTTTTAGCAACTTGCTCTAATGGGGTATGTTTCTGATTCTGATAGCTTAACCTTTCTAAAGGGACACTTTTCCCCGCAGTGGAAGTTCTTAATACATACCATTCTTCACTGCTTAAGCCCTAAGAAAACAGCATGGGATCAATTTAGTAGCAACATAGCCACTGCCATCATTTGCTTAACAACCAACAGAACCTTTAATTTTTCAAAATTAATTTTTGATGGCATGGTCAAAAATGTGGCAAGTGCATCTAAATTCTTAATGTATCCACGATTTATACAAATTTTTCTGAATAAGCACAAGAGACTCCTCTAATCCCACAAAAAGACTTATCCTGCTCCCACCCTTACTTAAAAACTATTTAACAATATGAGAAGAACATCCAAGGGATATACTGGGGTGGATACTACATTGTTTCCCACAATGCTTGTTCAGGGTCAGATTTTATAGGGTGAAGGATCAACAATCCCAGTTGATTCCTAAAACACACCTATAGTTGCTCCATCAACTTCACAACCAACCTCCACTACACCAATCACTACACCTGAAACATCACCTTCTAAAATCACATCATCACCATCCTTGTCTTCTCCCACACAACAATCCCCACCATCCATGCACACCACTCATGATGCAGAGGAGCCTGCTATAATGCCCCATGATTCACCTCTCTAAAGGGTTCAATCACTTGGACGTGATGAGGGCAATATGACACTTTCTGAATTGACTGTTCTATGTACCAATTTGTCAAACAAAGCAACAAGCTTGGAGGTAGAGTTGGCACAAACCAAACAAACTTATGGTATTGCTCTTACAAAATTAATCAATAGGGTGAAGAAGTTAGAGCAGACAGTCAAGTCAACTCAAGCTAGAAGGAGATTCAGGATAGTTGTTTCTGATGATGAAGAAGGTCTAGAGGATCCTTCCAAACAGGGGGGGGAAAATTACAAAGATTGATCAAGACCCCTTTATTTCATTGGTACAAGATGAAGGAACATCATGGATTCAAGAAGATATAGAGATTCATGAGAAAATTAGTGATGATACTGAAGTAGTGCTAGAAGAAGAAGAGCCTACTGAGCTTGTAGAAGATCAAGGTAGTGGTGAAAAATGAGAAAAAGAAGTTAGTACTGTTGGTGTAGAGCATAGTACTATTATTCCAGAAGTTAGTACTGCTGCTGCAAATTTGGTATATATAAGAAGGAGTGCACAGATGAGGAAAGATAAAGGAAAAGCAATTATGGAAGAAGATGAATCTGTTTAGAAAAAGACTAAGAAGCAACTAGAGCAAGAAAGACTTAGGCATGAAGAAGCTATTAGACTGCAAGAACAGATTGATGAAGAGGAAAGACAAAGGATTGCAAGGGATGCAGAAATAGCTAAACAGTTACAATAGGAGATTAACAAAGCAACACAAGAACAAGAGAAGTAAGAAGTTATAACTGAAGCTGATCTAACTCATGTTATTGATTGTAGTGATCCTGCAGTAATAAGATATCATGCACTCCAAAATAGAGCTTTTTCTGTACCTGAAGTAAGGAAGAACATATGCATGTACTTGATTAATCAGGGAGGATACAAGATGAGACATTTCAAGGGAATGAGTTATGAAGATATTAGACCTATATTTGAAAAGGTATGGGATCAAATTCATTCTTTTATGCCTATGGATTCTGAGTTGGAAATTCTAAAATTAAAAAGAGCAGAACCTGTAAAGAGACAATCTACTGAAGAAGAAAAGAAAAGAGATGATAGTAGCAAGCCTGCTGAAGGTAGAAGAAAGAAAACACTTGCTAGGAAAAGAGCAAGTGGAAAAGATAGTGAAGAAAGTATGAAGAAACAAAAGCTAGAAGATGATATTGAGAAGGAAGATCTTAAAGCTTATTTGGATATAATTGCAGGATATGATGTTGCTATAGATATTGAATCTTTAGCTACTAAGTACCCGATTGTTGATTGGAAGACATATGTTCTAGCAGAAAACTTCATGTATTATCAAATCTTTAGGGCAGATGGAAGTTCCAATAATTACAAGATCTTCAGTGAGATGCTTGATGATTTTGACAGACAGGATGTATTAGACTTACATAGGCTAGTTAAAGTGAGGTATATGACATCAAGTCTAGAAGGTTATGACTTAATGCTTTGGGGAGATTTGAAGACCTTATTTGAGCCTGATGAAGAAGATGAAGTCTGGAAGAATCAACAAGGATATAATTTGATAAGCTAGAGACTATATGATTCATGTGGAATTTATATTTTGTTGATGGACAATGGAATAGCCATTCACATGATGATTGAGAAAAAATATCCTCTTAATCAGAAAATGCTATCAAGTATGTTAAGTAAAAGATTGGAGGTTGATCATGAAAGTACAATGGCATATGAACTTCTCAAGTTTATAAGGTCACAAGTACAGAAGTAGAAGAATGTTTGGAAGAATCCTCAACAGTGCAGTCTAGAAAATTAAATACATAAGAAACATGAGATTTGAAGGTAAATCATAAGTTTAGGGGAGGATTGTTGGGATTCATAGCTTCTATACTTAGTACTGCTAGTTATCGTTAGTTAGTACTGCCAGTATAGTTAGTACTGTTAGTATAATAGTTAGTATCGTTAGTTATATAGTTAGTACTGCTTAAGTGATATGTATGAGTTATATTAGGAATAGATATGCATGATCACTTGACGCGTTTTGTAAGCCCATTAGGGTTTTCCTTAGTGTATGAAAGGAACCCTACGACATAGTTAGAGATCAATTGTAACCTAGGCAGAATAATTTGCAATCAATATATATTCAAAGTTTTGTTTACATTGTTCTTCTTAGTATTACAAGTTCGATTCCGCATAACTTGTATTATTCATAATCATAGTTTCTCACATAGTTAGTTTGTATTTATCCAAGTTAACTAAGCTTTAACAAGCTAAGAAGATCTATTCAATGGGACTCACATACGGTGTATCGACTTCCTATACAGTTTTTTGTTTTTGTTTTTATTTTCTAACCATCGAATACCGGAGATAGAATTGCATTAATTTTTCCTATATCTTATACAGGACCTTATGGAAAGAAAATGATGGCTTTGGTGGAGTATTTATATTATGGAATTCTGTGTGTTGTAGTCATGCTGGCATCCAGACTCGCTTTTACAACACACAATCTTGCTCATAAAGGCAACATAGAGGATCGTACCGAGCAAATCCCAGGGGAGTTTCTCGTTCTAATTATTTTAATTTCCCATTTTTAATATTATATTTATACAACAAGGTCGTTGTATACTTCAAGTAGGAGGAGGAGAATTAGAACGCTTACTTGTCCATATCTTCACAATAAAATGCTTAAATTATGCCTAAATTTAATTTTTTTTTCAAGGATACTTTTGTAAAATTATTAGTTACATAACCCGCACACATAACCTTTGTTAGATATTGTGAGAATTTAGCCTTATCTGTTTCCAAATGTTTACCTAAATTCCACAAAATTATGAGTGTGTCGGTGATGTTGTAGACTTTAGAACTTGGTTTGGTATATCTATTCGAGACCACAATAATAAGTACTATTTTAAATAGATGGAGTGACAATTTCTAAACTGGTAAATTTCTAGAATTATACTCAAAAAGCCTATATATGTTGTGATATTAACTAACTACACTGGTTAGTTAACCTCCGTATAAACCCTTTTTTTACTCTTATTTTTAGAGTAAGATACCCCTAGAAATACATGTTGAGTCATTCCATTTTTTTCTTACACCAAACAATTTTTTTGTTACACCTTTACACCTTAGCCTACCCTATTAGATTAAGTCCTTAATCGGTTGCTAGTTGCTTTTGTGTAAAGTATTGTATTTCCTGTGTCGCAATGCAAAATTTTTTGTCTACAGTTAGGTCGAAAAAATTGCACAATGCAATGGGAACGTGAAAGTAGTGTATATTTTTAGTCTTAATTTTTTAGTTTGTTTTATTACTTTCACAAATTATTATTTACATCCGAAGTATGCAGGAGAATGGATAAATTATTCGGATTCATTATGATAGTAAAGATGGTGAATTTACACCGAAATTCGTAGCTTACATGTTGAAAAAACAATCAAAAAAAGTGAAAATACAAAATAAGTGATTTTGTAAAGTATTGTTGTTGTATGTTGGTTGAAATAAACCAACCATGTATTTCTTGTATAAAAAGTGGTCGATATCACCACTAATGTTGTAAAGTATGTATATTATGGATGATTGGGAGTTGACCTTATAGGAACGCCAACTAAGGTTGTTTTTGTTGATCTATGATCGAGACGTTTATGTCAATATTTATGTGTCTTTTTCATGGGTACGGTCAGGAAAGTACTAGCAACACTATAACTTATTTGTTTGGACTTAATCTATTTGTTTTGTTCTTTTTATTTAAGGACAGTTAATTTCCCTTTCCTGATTCATTACCTTAGGTCTTACTTGAATGAGGATGCGAGCAATTGCAAGTATCTATTCCATCGTTATGGATGTGTGTGTTTGATTTTGTCCGCCTTGTTGGTTTATTACTTTTGGTGAAAGATTAGACGATCCATACCCTATATTGTTCTTCATCCTAACCTTTGGTTTTACTCGAGTAGGGGAATTGAATGCAAACATGTATGTCTATTCCATCGTTATGGATGTCTATATATGGTTTGTCGCCCTTGATGGTTTACGACTATTGGTGAAGATTACTAGTCCTATTCTCTAGCTTATTCGAGTGAAGGATCGAACAATCACATATGTCTATTCCGTCTTTACAGCCATGTATGTGTGATTTTGTCACCTTTTATGGAATAATGGTATCGATAGATACTAGAAAGAATTATCAACCCTTAAACAAAAAAAACCCAATTTACCTTTGTAGACTTGTCACTCCTTAGCTTTAGTGGCGGAGATGTGTATCTTGCCAAGCTTATAATAGAATACTTGTCACGACCGAGCAATTGAGCGAATTAGTTGCATGTTACCCCATAATTAGTTGAGTGATTTGAGTGAATTCATCTTCCTATTTCGTGAGGTGTTTGGTTGTATACTAGTAATTGAACGAATATTTGCTTAAAGGAAAAATCCTTGACTATGATTAGGATACATTTTCATAAATTTTCTAAAGTCTACTTGAGGACAAGTGGGGGGATATTTGATGACATAAAATAACGTCACTTTTATAGCATCATTTATCCCATGTTTCTTACCCATTTTGTATAAATTATAGCAAGAATTGGTACTTAATTGTTTAAAATTGTTATTTATAGTAATTATGGAGTAATTGGTAAAGTTATGATAAAAGGCACGCATTTTGGAGCTTAAACGAAGAATCTGAAGATTACTGTTCTGACAACCTATACGCCGTATCCAAAAGACTCCATACGCCGTATTGAAGATTATTTGAAGATTCTGGAAGATATTAAACGTGGTCTCTACTCCAAGAAACCCCCAATACGCCGTATTGACCTCAACCAATATGGCGTATCGATGATTTTCCAGACACTATAAATACAAATCCCTAAACACGAGTTTAATATGTGCTTGAATATATTTTTGATACACTAACTACAGAAGTCGATTTTCAGAAGGCAAGAAGAGCAAAGAAGGTCAAGCAACGTGCTTAATTCCATATGAAATGACTTGTAATCATCTATACTCTAATAATGATTGGATTTTTGGTATCATTCGTTTAAGTCGGTTAGTTTACCTTGGTTGATTCGATGATTATTATTTGTATTCATTACAATGGTTATGGGCTAATACCTTTAGATATTAGCCATGTTTATGAAGATTTAATGTTTGGTTTGTTTATCTCGATTGCTTAATTTATCGTTGATTGTTGATTATGTTTATCAATTTATACTCGTTTACATGCTTAAGTATGCGACCTATCATTCAACTGGATCTAGGAATGCAAAATATCATGCTAGCTAGATGTTGGGATAACTCTCTATATCCTTAATTTATATATCTAGAATCATAGGATCATAAATAATGACCTATCCTTGCCATTGGTTTAGTGAACAAGTTAGACTAGCAGGTGACCTGGGATCAACAAATGATGTTCTGATTCCCTTGGTAAGGACTTAGATAGTAGACTACTAGTATATAAAGAGCCGTTAAGCAGTAAGTTAGTAAAGTCTCGTTGAGCTAGGGTTTAATAAGATCACCATTATTAATCTCCTAAGATAGATTATAATCAAAAAATGCTTGCTTTATGTAGATGCGTTTAATTGTGACAGAATTAGCGTGTCTAGGTTTTAGGAAGAAGTACCGCTTAAATCTTGGAATGATATGCCCCTCAAGATAAGTTAATCATTGCACTAATAAACAAACTTGCATTTTAATTGGATTAATCATGGTTAATACAATTTCCTTAAAATTAGCTTGACAGCTCTTCTATCTCCTGATTATCTGATTGCGTATGTTATCATGTCTAAACTAAGTTTAAGTTACCACCAAAGCCCGTGGCAGTCTCACAGACTAAAAACACCCCTTCACGTTAGAATTACGTTTAGCATAGGTTTTGACATAGATTAGATAGATTAAAACTAACATAGATAACTAAAATACTGGTAGACTTAGGAATTAACGCTCTCACTCTTAGTGATCGACACTCTACTTACCAACGAAGCTATAACTGATCGGGTACACTGCCTGTTAGTGTTGTTTTTAGGTAATGTCGGCAAAATATAAATGTAAAACTTGATAATAAATAATACCTACACACAACGACACATCACGGAGCATCTGTGTCTGCTGGAGAAAAAACATTTGGAACCAGCTTTGAACTTGAATGTTCATTGATGTGGTCTTGAATTCCGGTTTTCATGTTTGAAGTATCAGAACTCAGAATTTGTAGTTGTGGCGCGAGGCCGAAGTTGTCATAATCTAACGCCATTTGTTGTTGGGGTGCGAGGCTTGAAGTGCTATCATCAAACGTCATTTGTAGTTGAGGCGCGAGTACTAAAGTGTTATCATCAGGAGTCATTTTTAATTCCTTGATTTCATCAAAGTTGATATGAATAGATTCAACTATTAATCTGGTCCTCTTGTTGTAGACTCTATATCCCTTTAATTGAGTAGAATATTCCACCAAAATGTATGGATCCCCTTTCTCCTTCATCTTATCGTGGTTTTCACCATCTTTGGTTGTGTAGCAGGTGCAACCAAAGATGTAAAGGTGTTTAAGAGATGGTTTTCTGTCATTGATGATGTGATATGGTGTCTTTTTATGTCTAGGGATGATGAGAGACCTATTTTGGGTGTAGCATGCAGTTGCTATAGCTTCAGCCTAAACGAATAAAGGAAGTTTAAAAGCAGAAAGCATTGTTCGAGCATCGTTTTGTTCAGGTTTTCGAGCAATAGATGTTTGGTGTTCAATTCCTTCTTCTTTGAAATATGCATGGAGTGTCTTGTTTAAGAACTTTGTGGCTTTATCAGTTCAAACAGTTATCACTTAAGCTTGAATATTTCTTTAAATCATCTTTAGAAAGTCTTTAAGTACTTCTGGTGTCTCATCCTTGGATCTCATAAAATGAGTCCAGGTGTATCATGAGTAGTCATCAACAATCACCAGAATGTATTTCTTTTCATTGATGCTGTCAATCTGCATAGGACCACATAAGTCCATATGAACAAATTTAACTATCCTTTAGAACTTTTAACAGTCTTTGTCTTGAATGTGCTTCGCTTTGCTTTACACATTTCACAAGATGAACATAAGCGATCCTTGACATATTTCAACTTTGGTAATCCATTAATAATATCCTTCTTAGAAAGCTGATTGATAGTGTAAAAGTTCAGATGAGAAAGTCTATGATGCCATAACCATGCTTGAGTTGGTGATGCCTTTGCCATGAAGTAGATTGGAGTTTGTGAAGATTGTTCTTGAAGAGAGAGATTGTGTAGAGATCAGATCCATGATTACCCATAAGTAGGTCGTTTCCCTAAAGATATCTCACAAAGCAAGTAGATTTCCTGAATGCAACTTCTAAATCTGCATCACAGAATTGACCAACTAAGAATAAATTGCGATTAAGGCCTTCAACGTTATAAACCCTCTTGATTGTGATGTTTCCTTAAACCAAATCCCTGTATTCAAGAATCGGTTCAAATTGATCATTCCCGAACGACACCGTACCCAAACATTTCTTGACGAAATTACACAGCAGAGGTTTCTCGTCATGTGCTTTGTGCATCCAGAGTCTATGATGAATAGGATGATTTGTACGATCTGTAAAAGAATTAGAAGACGATGGTACATTTGACATATTGGATCCTAAATCATTTGTGAGTGTCAAGAGATTAGTTATCCTAGATGCATCGTCTATAGTGGAACTAATACTCGTTGAGACATTGTCTCTCCTAACTTTAGGCACTCATTTCTTAATGGTCGTAGACATCCATTTATATCCTGATGGACATTGTTTTTCAATCTACCATGTCCATATCTTACTAGTGTTCTCATATAGCATCCTAAAGTAACTCTTAGATTTCTGATTAGTGGATTCTGAAGCAACTGTTTTCTTATAGGGTGTTGCAACATATTGGTTTTCTTTTCTTTTAGGTTTCCTAGTACTAATAAGCACTACTTTAGGCTTCTTAGTTCTAGCTTTCGCGTCATTGATAAACTTAGAAACACAAGCATCATGATTCGAATTAAACATATAAATGCCACAAGTTACACAAACAGCATTAACATTTGAAGTTTTGGACTTTAAACTATCATTAGACGCAGTTACAAACTTTGTTTTACTTGAAAAACTATAAATCCTATGGTGGTCTTCTACTTCCTTCTGCTTAATCATCACTTGACTATTGTTTTGCGTAACCTTTTCTTTCAATGAAGTGCTCCTAAGTTGTGGTCTACTAACAATAGTTCTGTGAATTACTCTGGTAGAAGTAGAGACGCGAGGATTAGTATTTCTAGAAGTCTGAGGAAACTAAGGTGTGCTAGGTTGTATAGGCCTAGTCTCTAATCGATACATTCCTGGTTTAATCACATTCATGTTTCTTACAGCTTATTTTCCATTTTAGGGCAAAATCTATGGAGTGGCTAGTTTTGATAAATTCTGATTCACATTAGTCGTTGGAGAAAACCTAGATTTGGAAAATGGAGAATTTGAGAAAGGAGACAGTTTTCCCAAGACTGATGGTTTTTAAAATTTAAACACATTTGGTTGTCGAACAATGGATCGTTTTTCAAACTTAGTATCCACAGATTTTCCATTCATTTTATCAATGAGTTTCTTTAACTCACTTATGGCAATGTTTTTGTCTTGTAATTGAGCTTTTAAATCTTAAATGACGAAATATTGTTCATTTTGATCTCTAAATGAAGAAGATTCTTGTTGTTTCCAAACTTTGTCATTTTAAGTTGTTCCTGACATTGTTGTAAAGCAAGTTCATGAGAAATCGAGTGTTGCTCAAGTTTTGAAAAACTTTTCGAAAGCTCATTATAATCTTGTTTACAAACATTTTTAGTTCAATTCGAAAGCTCAATCACAAGACTTTCACATTCTTCATTTTTCTCAAGATACAAACATTACATTTCAATTTGTTCATCAATATCACCTAAAGAATGTAAAATAGAACACATTATATCTTTAAAAACACATTCTTGCAAAAGTAGATCATATTCATTTGAAAAATCTACTTTTTTAGATTCAAGTTCGTAAACCTCCTTTTCAAGTGATTGAACTTACTCTAAATCTTCAAACATTTCTTGTTTAAGAGCTCTTTCAAATGCATTAGCATTTGCTTTTGTCTTGATCGCAAGAGGAATTAAAACATTGTTCACAAGCACGGTAATCTCATGAGTAATTGGTTGTTGCCATCTGTTATCCATTCATTTTTCCCAATACAAATCAATAATTGCTTTGAAATTTGTGATGTTATGTTGAACAACATTAAATGTGTGTCTACTCTTGCTTAAAGAAGCTTGAGTAGGTAGAAAACCTATGTTTTTAACAATATTCAACTTGTATTTAACAAAAGATTTTCTCAACATTTTCTTTCTAGCTTCATTGGCATAATACAACTGAATAAGAGATTCCCGTGTTTGAGGTGTAAACATTTCGTAAAGACTTTTTTGATATGTGTAGTCATAGTTTTTATTTGTCTCTTTATGCAATTTTGATCTACTTTCTTCCTCAAGAATGAGTTCTTCACTATTTGGTGCAAAGATATTCGCAAGATCATCTTAATCGTATGGCACCATATACAAACATGGTTTTTTAGATTGAGCTTTCTTGAGGTACTTAGGATTTACAAAACTTGGCCTACCATTATATGACAAACTCGTATTAAGAGCTAGCATAAGAATGGTTTGAACATATTGATTAGTTTTATAAACAATGTCGTTTAAAAACTTTACTTGATGTTCTAAAGCAATCACTTTTTCAATGTCCTTATCTTGTCTTATTTTGAAATCCTTTTTCAATTGTTCTTTTTATTTCTGAAGAAGGTCGTATCTCGTATGCTCCAAAGAACTCAGGTGTTCTAACTCATCGTTTTTCTCTTTAAAATGAAAAGTTTCAAAGTCTTACATTTTTTATGCTTCATCTGATTGAAATTTTTGCTGAGCTAATAGACCAAGAGTGTCTTTCAATTTACGTTCAACCTCTTCTTTTTCAAGTTAATAATTTTATACTTCTTGTACTTCTCAAGCTCAATCTCTTGATCATGAAGTGTAATTCTGCATCTATCTCGAATGTTATTTGACTCCTCAAGAGCAGATTTGCATTCATTCAATTCATGAGTGAGTGATGCGTTTGCTTTCTTTAATTGCTTAAAAATCTTTTTGTTTTCATCATGATCAAGTTTTAAATTTGCAATTAAATTAGCAAGCACAACACGCTCATCTTCATATACTTCAGCATTTTGTTCAGCATGTTCCTCATTATCACACATATCCGTTGAATTAGGAATGACATTACTATCAACCGTTTCCACCACATATGTGTCATTAATGGTTTCAGGTTGCTCAGAATGTTGTGTTTGAGTGGCAAACACATTATAGTCAACATTGGATTATACTTATTGCAATGGCTCAGCATCAAAGGTAGGTCTTGAATCTGCAGTTAAGACTATAACTATCCGTTATTTCAGGTCATTTTATGACTTCAATCTTTCAGTTATTTATTTTTAAGATTTTACGTGTTTACTTTTAATTTCTATTGTTTAGTTAAATCGCGTAAACTAAAAATAAACAATCAACGTAAACGAACATCAAACAAATAAAAGTTTACGTCAAACAAGTGTTATATTATTTTTACGAAAATAATAATTAATTTTTCATATTTTATTTTTATACGTTACGTAAAACGTTTACGTTTCGCACTTTGGAACATTTTTGCATAAATGTAAACCATTCTACCTATCTACACTCAATCAAATACCCACAATTATACCTAATACCTAAAAATTATATAATTTCTTATATATATACATGTATGTCCAGATCCCATTAATAAAACACAAACAAAGTGATATAAATTTCCTTCTAGAAGTACTATATGCTTAATTACCTATGCAAGCAACCATTCTTACACATTTCATCAACTTCTTACACACCACCATGCTAGTTCTTTCAAAATCTCATCCCTCCCATTCCTTGTCAATCCAACCGTCCCCATCCCCTTTTACAAACCATGGTTTTGTTCAATGGTTTTGCTAGATATTTCAAGTATAAAGAGGTTCCTATTTATAGTATTTCATTCACTTCTCATTTTCAACTAACAAAAGATAAAAATCTCTATTGTTTCCTTATCATAGCTCACGACTCAAACATAGTACCAAAAACAATACATAGTTTTTATTTTATCAAGATTACAAGTGTACACGATTGGTTAAGGGTTAATTATAAGGTGTTTACAAGCAAGGGTTTATTAGTAAACAAGGGTTTGCTAAGAAAAGAAAGGTAGGGTTTTCAAAGAAGTATTTGGGTTTTATAAAAGAATTTTAGGTTAAAGATATGAGTTTAAGTTTGTGTTTACTTCTACATTCATTCATACAAGGTTTACAATCCCTTCTCATATTTTCATTTCAATTATTTTAATACATATATATTTGTTATATTGTTAAATCACCATCTAGTAATTATTTTATAAAGTTTATAAAATAAAACAAGTTTATACCTAATCAAAGAAATACATATTCATGATAAAAAGGTGTTTAAAATATGTTAGAATGCAAGAACATATTTTATTTGATATACTACAAGTGTTGGATAATTTATATAATTAATTGAGAATTAATTATTACAAATTTATTTATAGTTTTATAAATAAATAATTGTTGTGGTGATAACGCTCAAGTTATACATGAAGAATACAAGTAATCTTTGATATGAAATGAGAAGGAACTTAGTGAGAGTGAATGGAAGGAAGGATGTATTCTAGAGAGAGAAAGTAAGAAACATATAATTCATTAAGTGAAATGAGAATACAAAACCAACCAACAC